>PVKH010042969.1:0-10768 GCA_004027955.1 Chaetophractus vellerosus | reverse complement strand
CTACAGGCTAAAAGGAAAAAAATAGATTTTAAATGCAACACTGTTGTAAGAGATGGAAAGGTCATCATATATTAATAAAAGGGGCAATTCACCAAGAAGAAATCACTATAGTAAATGTTTATTCATCTAACCTGGTTGTCCCAAGATACACGAGGCACACACTGGCAAAACTGAAGGGAGAAACAGACACTTCTAAAACAGTAAGAGACTTCAACAGACCACTCTCAGCTTTGGGTAGAGCATCTGGACAGAGGATAAATAGGAAACGGTGTGCTTGAATAATATGATAAATGAACTAAACCTAACAGAAATTTGTACAGCATTATACCCAAAAAGAAGATATACATTTTTTTTCAAGTACTTATGGATCTTTCTCCAGGATAGAACAAATTTGGGTCACAAGACAGGCCTCAATAAATTTCAAAATATTGAAATTATACAAAGCACCTTCTCTTATCCTAATGCAATGAAGCTGAAAATCTATGAATATATGGAGATTAAACAACATACTTTCAAAAAAGAAATTGCAAGAGAATTCAGTAAATATCTTTGAGATGGATGAAAACAAAATCACAATATATCAAAACCTGTGGGATACAGCAAAGGCAGTGCTGAGAGGGAAATTTATAGCCCTCAATGCTTAAATTAAGAAAGAACAAAGCTAAAATCAGAGACCTAACTGCTCACCTGGAGGAACTAGAAAATGAATAGCAAACTAATCCCAAATGAAGGTGAAGGAAAAAAATAATAAAGATCACAATAGAAATAAGTGAAATTGAGAACAGAAAACCAATAGAGAAAGTCAACAAAACCAAAAGTTGGTTCTTTGAGAAGATCAACAAAATCAACAGACTTTTAGCTAGATTGACAAAGAAAAAAAGAGAGAAGATGCAAATAAATAAAATCAGAAATGGGGGGGGGGCATTACCACTGACCCTGCAGAAATTAGAGAATTCACAAATAATATAACAATGAAAAGCCATGTGATCATCTCTATCAATATACACAGAGCATTTGACAAATCCAACATCCATTCCTGATAAAACAACTTTCAGTAAACTGGGAATAAAAGGGAAGTTCTACAAACCCATAATGGGCATATATGGGAAAAATTTCAACTAAAATCATATTTAAACATGAAAGACTGAATGTTTGGATTTTTTCCTCTAAGATCAGTACCAAAATGAGGATATCTGATATGATCACTTCTGTTCAACAGTGTATTAGACAAAGAAATAAATGGCATTCTGATTGGAAAGGAAGAAGTAAATATTTTTTTCAATTTGGTACTCAAAGCATAAACCATAAAGAACAAGTTAATAAAATGTGCTCCATCAAAATTAAAAACTTCTGGTCTTTGAAAGACACTGTTAATATAATGTAAAGGCAAGTGATAGACTGGAATAAAATACATGTAAAGTGTAAGTCTCATAAAAGACTTGAATCAAGAATATAGAAAAAATTCTCAAAACTTGATAATAAGAAAACAATCCCAAAATGTTGGGCAAAAGAATTAACAGGATGTGAATATTCTTGCTGTCCTGATTTTCTGAAAATCAGGGTAGGTGAAACATTCGGTATATTAGAAACCACGCATGTGTCCCCAGACCTAGTTTTTCTCCCTAGGTCTGGTTTTTAGAATGCTGGTGATAAACTAAGCCTGATTTGTTATATGACCATCCTGTATGGGAAAAGACTGTAACTCTAGCTATCTTTGGTCAACCTTAAGAGACATAGCAGGGGTCTGGATGTGGCTCAAATGGGTGGGCATCTGTTTTCCATATGGAGGTACCTGTGTTCGATCACCAGGACCTCCCAGTAAAAATTTAAAAAAAGAAAATATGGAAGGTGTGCAGGCCATCAGGCCCTGCAAGCAGGTACACCGCCAGGCCCTGCTGAGCCATGCAGCAAGATGATGACGTAACATGAGAGTGACACAGGGAGGGCCAAGATGGGACACACAGAAAAACCAGGAACTCAGGTGGCGCAGGCAGTAGGACACCTCTCTCCCACATTGGAGGTTCAGAGGATCTAATCCTCGTGAAGACAGGAGGAGAAGGATGAGACGAGAGGGCAGGAAACAGACACAGAGAATTGCTCAGTGAATGGACACAAAAAACAGCAAAAAAGGGATAAAAGTAAATAAATAAATCTTTAAAAAAATAAAAAAGAATTAACAGGCACTTCACCAAAGATATGTGGATTACAAATAGGTACAAGAAAATACGGTCAACATCATTAGTTACTTGGGAAATGCAAATTAAAACTACAATGAGATTTCATTACACATCTATTTAAAAGCAAAAAGTAAAATGATAGAGCATATCAAGCGTTGATGAGGGAGTGGGACCACTGAATCACTCATAAACTATTCACAGGAAAGAAAAATGGTTCGAACATTTTGGAAAATATTTTGTCACTTTCTTATATAAATAACATACCCTTACCAAATGAACCTGTAATTCTACTCCTAGGCATTTATTCAAGAGAAATATATACAAACTAAGATTTGTATATAAATGTTTATAGTAGCTCAAATTATAAACAGCACAAATATCCATCAATGTGAATTATCAGTAAATTTTGAAACATTACTAGGAATAAAAAGGAATAAACTACTGATATATCAAACAACAAAGATGAATCTCAACATAATTACACAGAGAAAAAGACCAGATTCATTAAAATACATATTTTATGAATCCATATACATGAGATAGATTTAGTCTATAGTGCCAGTTAATTAATCAGTGGTTCAACTATCTCATTTGGGGTGGGATCAAGATTGACTATGGTGAATTACATGGGAACTATTTGTAGTAATGAATATGTTCTATATCTTAATTGTGGTACTTGGCTACATGGATGAATAAAGTTATCAAAACTCATCAAAATATGCATTTAAATGGGTGGCTTTTATTGTATATAAAGTACACCTCAATAAAGTAGATTTTTCTAAAATTGCAAAGGGCTAAATATTTCTAAGACACTCTTGAAGAGAAGAAAATTAGGTGAGATTTTTTTTTTAAAGATAGAAACTTCATCTTTAGTGAAAATAGGCAACTTCTGAAACACAAATAAATAATATATGAAGACACAGTGGAATGGCAAGAACATCCAGAGAGGAGTAAGCCATGACTACAAAGGGGAACACCAAGAATAAGCAATCTTTGTGGTCATTAAGATCCTTGGAGAGCTGAAAAATATGTGGAAATGATAATGTGAATTAAAAACAGAGGTATCTGTCATAAATATTAAAGAAGAATTAGAACAATTTCTTACCTCTCATAGTTATCTACATTTTTTCCAATGCCAAGAGAGATGGGAGGCTTATTTTATTTTGTTTTTTTTTTTTGAGAAATAATTACAACAAATATATCTGATTCACTGGCATAGAGAAGGGGAAAGGGTACAAACTTAAAAGAGGGTTCATTCCTTCAGCCATCTGGCTCCCAGAATGCCTGAAACCAACCTTATACTATTTGGGAAAACAATGTTGGATATTTTCCTACAGAAATAAAAAGACCTATGGATATGACATTTAGGATCATCACAAATGAAAAAGCTGACTTGCTACCCAATCATTCTCTAGGGAAGCTTATCAATCAGAAAGCCATGCCAATACAAAGGGAACTTCATATCAACATTTTTGGGTTTCACAATTAAATATGAATGTCAAGAGTGCCAAGACAGTTCAGTAGGGGGAAAGTACGTTCTTTTTATTTTTTCTTTTTTTGAGAAGTTGTGGTTTACAGAACAATCATGTATAAAATAAAGGATTCCCATATACCACCCCACCACCAACACTTGCATTGATATGGAACATTTGTTAAAATTGATGATAGCACATTTTTGTAACTGTACTACTAATTAAAATCCATGGTTGAATTTAGGGATCACAGTTTGTGTAGTATAGTTCCATGGTTTTAAAAAAACATTTTATTCTACCATACATAAAATCTAACATTTACCCTTTTAATCATATTCATATAGATATATTTCAATGATGTAATTGTGATCGCAATATTGTGTTACCATCACCACTATCCATTACCAAAACATTTCCATCATTCCAAATAAGAACCCTGTACATATTAAGCCTTAACTTCCAATTCCTTCTCCCTTATTCCCATCCCTTGGTAATCCACAGTCTAGATTCTGACTCTTTGAGTTTGCTTATTCTCATTACTCCAAAGCAGTGAGATCATACAATATTTTTCCTTTTGTGTCTGGCTTATTTCACTCAACATGATGTCTTCAAGGTTCATCCATGTTGTCTCATGTATCAGCTCTCCTTTTTATGGCTGAATAATATTCCATTGTATGTATAGACCACATTTTATTGATCCATTCATAAGTTGATGGACACCTGGGTTGCTTCCATCATTTGGCAATTGTGAATAATGCACATCGGTGTGGAAATATCTGTTAAATTCTGCTTTTAATTCTTTTGGGTATATGTCTAGTAGTGGGGTAGTTCTATACTTAGTCTTCTAAGGAAGTACCAAACTGTCTTCCACATTTTTTCTATCATTTTACATTGTCACCATCAATGAATGAATTTTACTACTTCTCTGCATCCTTTCCAACTCTTGTTATTATTTTTTTAGTAGCATGCATTCTTATAGGTATGAAATGGTATCTCATTGTGGTTTTGATTTGCATTTCACTGATGGCTAATGATGTTGAGCATTTTTTTCATGTGCTTTCTGACGATTTATACATCTTCTTTGGAGAGATGACTATTGATGCCGTTTCTGCTTTTATAAATTGGTTCACTTGTCTTTGTTCTTAAGTTGAAAGATTTCTTTATATATACTGGCTATTAATCCTTTATTGGATATGTGGTTTCCAAATATTTTCTCCTATTGTGTAGGCTGCCTGTTGACTTTCATTAAAGTCTATTAAGGCAAAAAGTTTTTAGTTTTAATGAGGTCCATTTATCTCTTTTTTCTTTTGTTACTTGTGCTTTGGGTGTAAATTCTAAGAAACCATTGCCTAACACAAGGTTGTGAAGATGTTTTCCTATATTTTCTTCTAGGAGTTTGAAAGTTATGACTTTTATTTAGGTCTTCCATGAATTTTGAGTTGATTTTTTGGTATATGATGTGAAGTAGGGGTTCTCCTTTATTTTTTTCTTCAAATGAATATCCATTTTTCCCAGCAACATTTATAGAAGAGATTGTTTCCCAATCGAGTGGTCATTGCCACCTTGTCAAAAATCAGTTGGCCATAGGGGCCAGCTCGATAGCCCAGTGGATAGGACGCCGGCATACCACATGGGAGGCCCCGGGTTCGATTCCCGGGGACCTCTCCTAGCGGGCAGACCGCCTTGAGAATGGCAAGCCGCCATGGGCGGGCCAGAGCCGCTGTGGGCAGGGCAAGAAGCTGCCACGGACAGGGCAAGAGCTGCCACGGGCAGGGAAGTTCGCCACCGGCGAACTGAATCAAGCGCCGGCCGTGATCGGACGCAGAGACCACCCACAAGCGGGGAAAGCCGCGCCTGCGCAGTGACCACTCTCGGCACGTCGCCGCAGCGGGGGGAAGGGGAGATATGTAATAAAATAAATAAATCTTAAAAAATAAATAAATAAATAAATAAATAAATAAATAAATAAATAAAGAACTCCTAAAATTTAAAAAAAAAAAAATCAGTTGGCCATAAATGTGAGGTTTGATTTCTGAGCTCTCAATTCAATTCCATTGGTTTGAATGTCTGTTCTTATGCTAGTAGCATGCTGTTTTGATTACTGTGGCTCTGTAATAAGTTTTAAGATCAGAGAGTTTGAGTCCTCCGACTTCATTATTCTTTTTTCATGATGACTGTTGCTATTTGTGGCCCGTTACTCTTCCATATAAATTTGACGATTAGTTTTTCCATTTCTGCTAAGAAGGTTGTTGGACTTTTGATTGGGAATGCATTGATTCTATAAATTGCTTTGGGTATTACTGACATCTTAACAATATTTAGTCTTCCGATCCATAATGATGGGATATCCTTCCATTTATTTAGGTATTCTTCAATTTCTTTTAGCAATGAGATGGCTTTTTAAAGTAAGTTAAAATAAGTTATGGTTTAAATGGTATGAAAACATAACTCCAAATATGCCTAACGTAAACCAAGAAAATACAATCTTTTCTAGACTCTGCGTGAAGTTTCTGTAATATTGTTGGCCTTCCTAAGAGAGTAAATCCATGCTTTTATGATAATCTGTAAATAGTGAACCTAACCCTGAAAATAAACATTGCTCATATAGCCATGAGAGCTATATCCCCCAAAACATAAATGTCAGCGTGCTCTTTCACTACTTAAAAGCCTTTGTTTTCAAAGCTACCTCCAGAGCCGATAGGCTGATATTAAAGTCCCTTTCCCATAGTGTGATATTTAAGTACCGTCACATCCAGGCCTTGTCTATATCCTTCTTTCCACTCAAACCTTGCAGCCAATACTTCAGACATGTGAAGTACTTGAAGATATTCAAATATGTCATATCTCTAATTTTCAGGATCATTAAACATATTGCTTCTGACATATTATTCTCTCTTAAGCACACTTTAATTTAAAAAATTCTAAAGTTTTAGGACACAGCTCAGGTTTCACCTTTTCCAGCAGATGTCCTAACTTCTTATCTGCACATTCACACACACACACACACACACACACACACACACACGAGTTTTGGTGGCATTCCGTTCTCTACGCGCTACTTTTTTTCATTGTGTGTATGCCTTCTGTGTTCTAATTATTTTTATTAATTACTGTCTAACTTTTTAAGTAGGCCTTTTTCCTGAAGGGTAGTGACTTCTACTTCTTTCTGTCTTTCCAGTACACTGTCACCTAAGGATAGACAATAAATATATATTAAAGAAACATTGCTGCTTACAATATATCACTGTCTCCAAGAGAGACACATAAATTGAGTATATTTGAGTTTTTAACTGAAAAATAGTGCTGAGTTCTATAATTAAAAGAGTTTTGCTTAATATTCTTAAAAAGAGAGAGAATTTAACATCCACTGAGGAGTTAAAGCTTGTTTATATAGTAAAGTCAGAAATTTAGAAGTCATGCTTACCAGCTGGTTTACTGGTTTACCTTTGAGAGTACTAACTGAGGCCTAATAGAATTTATGAGAAGTGCTGGTTGGAAATGAACCAGAAAGGTCACCCAGTTCATCTCCAGGCTTAAATCATCCCAGAGAGATGAGAAACCATACTATTTGTAAAAACCTCCAGAAAAGAGATATGACAACTTCTCTTTGTAACTCATTTCAGCAGCACTTAACTAACACCTTTTATCCTAAATCTTTACCTTAATACAACCTAAATATTTAGAGCTTGAGTTTAAACCAGTTTCCTCTGACGAGATCACTGTTGAAACCTGATTTTGTAGGTTAATCTCTTATGAGATCAGCCACTATACACTTGTATAGTACAGCCTAGTGCTGAAACCCTGAGTTCCTCTTTTGTCTCAAATTGAATAGCCATTTTCCAAAATTGTATTAATCTTTGTGACATCGCTTTGAATTCTTGTCAAAGGCACCATCTTATCTTGCTAAAAAAAAACAATAGGCTTTTTTTTTCTTTATTAGAGAAGTTGTGGATTTATAGACAATCATGCATAAAATACAGGATTTCCATATACCAACCCTCCCATGTGGTAAACCGGAGCCCAACCAATTGAGCTACAGCCGGTTCCCTATTTTCCTCATTCTTATGACTGGTTGATACAATCATTATATTTTTCTTTCTTCTGTTACAAATTAAGAGTAATAATTTATGTAATTGAAAGTTAAATGCAAGTTTATTTGTTATTAAATAATAAATCAACATTCTTTTTTATCCCTTAATATTTCTACAATTACAGAACATTTTACTGTTTTCACTTTATGTTGTATGTGTATTGTAATTAATGCATTCTCAAGTTTTACTTTTTACCTTTATATCCACAATCTTATTTACATTTGACTCACACATTTCTTTCACTTCTGTTTAGAGTTCAACTTTTAGGATCATTTAAGAAATATGGAGGTATAATTTGCATCTTTGAAATTTACATAAATTTTATACTGATATATTTTAATTGAATATCTTTTTGAATGTTTTTTTGTTTGTTTGTTTCACTTGGAAATGAACTTACTTTTAGTACCGTTCTCCAAGAAAGTCTTCTTACTTTCAAATCTCACTTATATTTCCTCTATTTGCAAGCACCATCCTTAAAGATGTGTGTCATTTTTGTTAGAGCCCCACAACCCCTTGCTTTAATTTCCTCCTTTGAAAGAAAGGGCAACAGCTCACATGAATTTGGCCTTACAATCAAGGCACAGGTAGGGACAGCAGGGACACCAAAACAAACATGTTGATTCTAGATCATGTAAGGTGCTTTTGATTGTAAAGAAAGGAAAATCATTTCAAGGTTGTTTAAACCATAAGGCAATTCTTTATCTCACATAAGAAAAAATGCAGCAGTAGAGTGGCTTATAGGGTTGATTAATTTAGCTAGCACAATCATATTATCAAGGTTATTTCCTCTTTCTACTCTATCATCTTCAGTACTGATGCCTTTTTTCCTTGGGCTAGCTTTCTACAACGTTATAAGATGACTTTCCATGAGTTTTCAATTTCTATTCCAACAATATAGGTATAAGATAATCTCAATATCCTTCTCCTATAAGACACTTAGAAATGCTAGATAAAATATGATAGATAAAACAAACTCACTTTTAAAGGTAAAAGTGAGTATAGCAGAAATAAAAGACATCCCCAAGAGAAAAAAAATAAAGAGAAAGCTAAAACCAAGATGTAAAGACAAAGGCTCAAAAGACTTTTGGGACTGGTCATTTTTAATGAGTTTTCTGAGAGAGGACAATAGGACGGGGCCAGTGCAAGTTGGAGCTGGGACTGAATAAAATTACCTAAAGTAAGTAAAACAATACTATAACCCTTGACAAAGTAACAATATAAGCAACAAAAACCAGGTCACAGAGAAGGAAGTATGAATTGTTATGATAATAAATTCATTGTTTACAGCAACTTATCTATCAGTGCTGCATGAAGCTGAAATGGGTGGTTTTAAAAATTGTCTCAGCATTCTAATTATATTTATAATGTTTTCTCCTATTGGTCTTCTAAAATTTAGTTATCTTGTGGTTAAATACAAAAATCTGCACACAGCAATTCTTTCAGTTTACTTTTCTCCTGTTAACTTGTAATAAAATGAGATTAAACAACTTTTAGTAAAATAAGATGTATATAATAATCCAACTATTATAATGGTTTGTCTATCTATCCTTATCTATAATATCCTTTCATAGGTGTCCATGCATAGAAATATACCCAGAATAATGTTCATTAAATATCTAAAAGTAGTCAGGAGGAAGGGATTTCTGTGATGTTTTACTTTCTACTTTGTACTTTTTTGAATGGCTTAAAAATTTATGAGTATATATCACTTTTATGAAAATAAAAATATTATTCTCAAATATATTAATAAATAAAAGCATAAATTTTATTCTGCATTTGATCAATTTAAAAATAATAATTTTGACTTTTGATTGTTATTGCACAACTAGTATAAAATGCTTCATCCAATAGTAATTTGAAATTAGCTGATAGCTATTAAGTAATCTCCTATTTCCCATTAAATAAAAGACTTAAAGCCAGAGAAAAAGTTACCGATAAGAACATCCTCGTATATGGAGAAAGATAAGAGTGGCAAGGCTTAGTCAATATATAAACTATCTCACTCATAAGTTCTTTACATAGCAGAACTATGTCTAATTTACTGTCTTTTTGGCAATAAAATATGCAGTAAATATGCCAATTTTCTTAACAAGCAATATGCATTATTTTTTCTTATCTTATTCAAACTTTGAAAAGTTGGCATATGGAATAATATTTTGTCCCTAATAAAATAAAATTTTAATACAAATGCAAACTGTGCTTCTCCTCAAATTCAAATATTTTCTAAGTTGTTGACCCATCGCTTACTAAAGGCAGCTGGTGTGGTATTTGAAATGATTGTAAACAATTCTAAGTCTCAAAGGATTATCATAAATAGAAAGAAAATATCCTAGAAAAGAGATTGGATTAAAAGTCTAAAAACAAATTTGCTTTCCAACTCATTTCCTTCACAGAACCTAACTCAAAAATGCAAATATCTGAAAATGGAATCCAATTGCTCTACGGATGTCAAGCTCTTACATAATATGGTCACTGGCCAACATTTTAGATACATCTACCATTACAACACTTTCCTCACTACTCTTGAACACCTTCTTTCTGCTTCTGGAATTTGCATTTCTTTCTTATTCACTGGAACTTGCATAGTGCATGATATGATCATTCCCCATCTCCCTTTTTCTATTCTCCACCACATATTTCATCAAGATAATTCTCTGCTCTGCTCTCAGCTTAAACATCACCTACTTGTGAAGTCTCCCTGACCACCAATCAGACCACACAAATAATCAAGTAATCATTTGTGTAATTGTTTTTATTTATTTATTTATTTATTTATTTAAGATTTATTTATTTTATTACATATCTCCCCTTCCCCCCGCTGCGGCGATGCGCCGAGAGTGGTCACTGCGCAGGCGCGGCTTTCCCCGCTTGTGGGCGGTCTCTGCGTCCGTTCACGGCCAGCTTTCCGTTCGCGGGTGGCTGGCTGCGCTCCATCCGCGGGCGACCTGCCCTGCCCGTGGCGGCTTTTGCCTGTCCGTGGCAGCTTCTTGCCCTGCCCACGGCGGCTCTGGCCCGCCCATGGCGGCTT
>PVKH010042968.1:0-10773 GCA_004027955.1 Chaetophractus vellerosus | reverse complement strand
TCACATTTGTGTGACATGGCCCTATCTCCTCCCCAGAGTTGACTGGACCAGGGATGAATCCCTAACATTAGCTGCTGATTTGATGCTCTCTGTCTTTTAAGGCTCTGAATTAATAGACGCGGGGACTATCGCTGGGGAGTAGTGGGCTCTGGTGCTGAAAGATCAGGACACAAATAATTCCTAACTTTCCCTCCTTCCTGCATACATTGTCATTGTTAAGATGGGCCTGTGGATATTGTCGCTGGATGCAAATTATTTGAAAAAATGAATTGATTACAGGATACTAAGATAACAAGTCTGAGATCTAGAGGGGAGTGGAGGAAATCGGAAACTGCTTTGGATAGTTGGCTAGGGAAGGCCTCCATGCTTTGGCTGAAAGATGGGCAAGAACTGGCCGTGCAAGGAAGTGGGCAAGAGCAGTCCAGGTGAGGCCGAGGCAGCGGAGTGAACAGACTCCTAAAGGCAGAGCTGTAATTAGTGAGGAGGAGAGTGGTCGGAGGTGAGGTTCAGAGGCATTTGGTATTTTATTCTAGATGCAGTTGGAAACCATTAATGAGTTTTAAGCAGAGTGATGACATAATCTCAGTAGTATTTTAAAATCCATTTCAAGCCCCCAGTGAATGATGTAACAGTAGAAAGTGCTAGTACTTGGTGTAGGCGAACAGAGCTAAGCTATTATGCTCCATGTGTCTGTTGACTTCACATGACCCATTCCGGCTTTTTTCTGGCCCTGCCCATCTATTACCTAGATAACCAGACTTCAGAGGCAGAGGAAGCTAGTGATCATCATAATAGGAATATTTGTAGATCATTTTTATGTGCCAGGATGTAAATACTTTGAGATAACATTTCATTTAATCTTCACATTAGGTCAACCAAAAATTAATGAATAATTGGGGATGATTATTATCCCCAAGTAAAGAGAAGTTCCATAACAGCCCAAGCATGCAGACAGTAAATGGTAGAGCTGGGATCCAAATTCACATTGGTCTGGTTGCTAAAGTCAGAAGATTAAGCACTTTCTTGTCCTGCCTCTTGTTTCGTTAGAGTTGAATGGAAATTTTGAGCCAAGTCTAGTCTGAAACTCTCATTTTTAGAAGTGAGGTAACCACGGGTGTTAAGTGTTCTGGTGGCACAGCCTGATGGAGACACAGTACTCAGGAGCTCTTAGACAGTGTTGCGTTGTATTTCCCCTAGAGCCCATGTATCAATGCTAGCTATTCAAATGTAGTCATGAGAGTCTTTGGATTTGTGGCACTTATAAGCAAGACAGTCTCGTCTTGCATTAATGATAAACCAAGATTATTTCCCTGAGGAATAATTAAGGAGGAAAAATGCCTCTGTGTGGGAGGGAGGACAGACAGTACATCTTGCAGAGACAACTTAGTATCACATGGTACTTCACTTATTTTGAGCAACAGCCAAAAAGTGAAAGGCTTCCCAGAGTAATGGCGATCTCAAGAAATTTGGCTAATCTGCGTATTTTTTCCAGTAGGGAATCACCTGTTAGAATTACTTCTCTCCTCTACCCCTCTGTAACTTGCTTTTCATCTGTAAACACTAATCAGGAGTCACTTTATTTTTAATGCTATATAACTCCCAGCTCTCATCTTCCTGTGGCAGAGGAAAGGTTAATCATGAACACCAGAAAGATGTTAGGTCAGTCATTCCCAAAGTGTGTCCCTGGAATACCAGGTCTGCAATATGCTAATAGGCATTTTCAAAAAGAGGGTTCCATGGTCAAATCAGTTTGGGAAAGGCTGAGCTTATTGGGTCAGAATTTTTTTTTTACTGTAAGACTCCTCATGGTCTGTGACTATCAAAGAGAGGGGTATAATGGGCAGCATTTCCAAGATTTATTTGACCATGGAAATCTCTTTCTCAGGGTTTCCTCTAAAACTTACACAACTGTCACTGCTGGCCAATCTCTGACCTAATTTGCAGGTACTTAATTGCTACAGCCAGTCTCTATAGAAATAAAGCCTGTTATTCCTGTTTCTTAGCCTTCCTTTATTCCCAGCCTTTTCCTCCTCAATTCTTTTGTTTTTTTTTTCCATTTTGGTAACAGCACGTGGTGAAAAAATGCAACTTTATTTAGAGGTAGAGAAATGAATAGTCTGTGAAGTATAATTTCAGAGGCATCTCTGCTCAAACATATCTATATTTCTCTTTAGTCCATTACATGACCTAAGTTACACACTTAGAAGTTCATTCATATAGCCTGATAAGTGTTGCCCTCTAGAAAAAAATCTACCAGCCATTGATAGAATCTAATGAATCAGATTCTCTAATTCTCTAATAGTTTTCCTCCTGAAAGATCTTAGAGCTAGAGCTTTAAGAAGGTAGGAGTGTCGATAAGAGCTGCTGGAGGCCGCTGCACTGTCTCCCACTTACCAGCCCTGTACTTCCTTGACTGGGGTACTCCTGGTTCTCAAGCCACTTTATTTTGGTTCTGGAATCTCCACGGAATCCAGCACAGGCCTGCACACTCTGGCCCTTGATGAGTGTTGAACAGTCTTATAAGTGCACACAGGATTTTGGCCTTTTTGATCAATTTCAGTAGTAAAAGAGTAAACCGAGTTTCTGCATGTTGACTTAACCTGATATCACATGATATTTAAAATGGCTGCAATCATGATTAAAAGGATGCATTTGAACATTACCCACCCTTCCGGGGTTTTAGGGATGTTGTTAGACAGCATAAGAACCGGGGTGGATGCTTGACTCAGTGTGAGCTTCCTGGCTTCTGGCTCTACTCAGCCCAAATCAGGAAGGAGGGAAGGGAAGAAGAAAGCAAAGGAACAAGCAAGGCATGTGTATGGGGGTAAGAAAGTGAAGAATTAGCTATCCTATCCCATACAGTCGTTTAATGTCAGAACTGGAAGGGACTTGTACGTTGAGCTTAATCACTGTCTTTTAGAGGCAAACCAAACAGATCAGAGTTAAAGTGACCAGTCCACAGACACTCAGCAGAGCACTAGGCTCTATTCCTTTAGACCACACTGCTGTTTACCTACAGGCTAGGTGATGAGTCAAGAGGACAGTAGAGCCAGGAGAGAATGTGAGCAGGGCAGGCCTCGCGCTCTCCCACCTCCATTTTCCCCCTGCCCACTTCAGCTCTCCATTCTTTCACATATCCCCTTCCTCTTCCCCTATTGAGAACTGCCCCCTTCTCCTTCCAAACACCTTTATGTGCTTTTTTTCCTTCTCCCCTTATCTCTTCATCCCTTCTTGCATTCCCTTTTCTTCTGACAATTTTTCATAGTTAACTCCTTTCTGTCTTATACTTTGAATATTTTCCCACACATTTGTCAACCCCTACAATCTCAACCAGCTTGCTCCTTGATCCCATTTAAAGCAGCTTCAAATGGCTGTACATCTGGGCTCCCAGAACTCCAGGGGGCGTCCCTCACAAAAACCTCAATATTCTCAAGATGGCTTTCTGACCACGTTCCAAACCAAGCATTGGAAAACCAAGAGTTTGATTCATCTGTAACAAAATGAAAACCAAATTTACAAACTCCCATTAGCCATGACAATGACCCTTGAAGGAACGTGGGGCCTGTTAGGTGACTCAGTTCAAGAGTTTGTGGGGTTGCTTGAATGATGCTAAGCTGGGACAAAGTTTTGTCATCTTATTTGGGGAAAGTTGAATGGCTTTGCATAACAGAAGAGGAATTTGGAGTTCCAGGAAGGAGAGGGTGAGAAGAAATTGATGGTTGGACAAGGAAAAAGAAGTCTGAGAGAGAGAATGAAGCTGGTCTTCATGGAATGGAGTAGCCAGTGGAAATTCCCCAAGGAGGGGCGACTGAAAGGTATATTAAGAACAGGGATACATGAAAGTTGAGATGTAATACCCTCCTTTGCCTCCCACCCCCCAGCTTATGTTTAGCATACTATAATCACACATGCTTTGGGGATATGTTCGATTGATTTATTGGATTGAATATTGCTGATAAGGCTAAGTTGGCCATTTGGGGAATTCACTGCTGAGCAGACAGAGTGAACATATGAGTAACAGGACCCTAGCTGCAGAGGTGATTATGAGAATGAGGCTGCCCAGGAATGTGCAGGAAACTGTGGAGGAAGGGCAGATATTTTGGACTTGCACCAGGCATGGAACAGGGGCTGATTTTATTCAGATTTCAAGGGGCCAGGATACTCTGGTCAACATCTGCTTTAGAAGTCTCTGATTAGAATGCTGATGGGTTTCCCTGGACCCAAATTATAACCACGTAGCATCTGCTTCTCATAAGCTTCTCAGGGAGAAGGTCAAAGAGGCTCTTATCCAAGGACAATGACATGTTTACTTTTCATTTAGAACGAGGACCTTGGAAAAAATCAAATGGATAAATTTGTTAATATAGCAAATGGGTAAAACCTGAGACGAGTCTCTTAGCTCTTGAGCTAATTGCCAGCTGGCACTTTGCAGCTGCCTGAAGACTTGGAGAAAGACTGGCCTGGGAGGAAGATTAGGAACCATTTCCACTCATAACTGAGTGGGGATGCCAGGTAGGAAAAGTGCTGACTACCACAATGGGAAGACACTTTTCCTAACGAAATCAAATGAGGTTTTCTTTACTGAATCGACCCAAATGGCTCTGTACTCACCATAAACCATTATTACCACTTCCCTGACTAAAGCGAAAGAACTGTTGGAAAGCTGACTTGGGCTAGTGTGCTGGCAAGCAGGACCCAGTGGTCCTCAGTTTCTTTAAATTCAGGGAGAGTTTCCAGCAAAGAGGGCACCTTTAAATAAAAGTGCCTACCTTTACGAAGCAGTCATATCCAAGGAACTGTGTTGAGTGCAGCTCATGCAGCATTTAATTAAATTTAATTTATTTGTGGCTGGTGGGAGTCCAGTTGTTGTCCCACTTGAGCAAATATTGACTTCTTAAGCCTCTGGAAACGATGGAAACCAATTTGTCACCATCACTGTTGATTGGTTTTATATTAATGCCATTTTTACTGCAGCGTCCCAGCTCAAAGAATCAATCAAGTACCACACATCTTGTAATCGATACACTGTAAGAGTTTGTTGTTTGTAAAATATAGATTGTTTTATTGATTACTCCTTAGGTCCTGAGGACAGGTGGGGGAGGGGGGAGTAGAAAAACAACAGCAACAACAATGACACTGGGGCAAAGCCAGGAACCTGGGTTGCATAATGTTGGATAAATTTATAATATTTCTTAGCCTCAAACTTCTTATCTGTAAAAAATAGGGTTAGGAATCTGATCTCTTCTGACCCCTCCTGCTGAAGGCATGGAGTTTCAAAACATAAAATGATTTTATGTTTTGAAACCCTGAGATCTAATACTGTCTCTTCTACATTGATTTGTCTGATTCCTGGCACTGTCACTTATAAATATGGGATCAAGTGTGGGTTGAGTCACTCAGCTGAAGACCAGGACAACTGTTACTCCTGAAACAGTTCAGTTGTTTCCTTCTGTTCCTCTGTATTCTCAATTGGAAATAGAATGGCTTTTCTAAGCGACAATGAGTAGGACACGTTCGGCCTCACCAAGTTACATAGAAACAAAGTTTATATAAACAGGATATCATAGCTAATGGGGACAGCGGTTCCAGACATACTGTTGCAGAAGAGCTAGTTGCAGAATAAGTGCAGTGTACTGCCACTTATGTGACTTTTAATTATGTATATGTGTGTATACTTATTTACATATGTACACACAAAAGCATAAAAATGATTAAAGGTGGGTGGTGGTTAAAGGGAATTTAAGAGATCTGTAATATTTAAAATGTGTTTTTACAAGAGGAATGGTTCGTTTTTATTTAAATAATTAAAAGCCCTAAGACTACAATGATATGCCATCTTTTGAGGGAAAATGCATTAAGTCTTCAAGAATGGGATAGAAGAAATCAGCCACCTCTATGGAGACCTCTGGTTGGTGTTTGTAGCAGGGAGGTGGGTGTGGAACTGATCATAAGATGGCCCAGGTGATATGGAAAATGATAAATGTCTGTATTGCTGTATTTTAGGGACTTGAGCACCAGCCTCATTTCTTGTTTTCTTGCTTTGACCTTTGAGGAATTTGGTGCAGGTCATTTTGGAATGTAGGCCTTGGCTGGACTCCCCAGCAGCTCACTGGGGTTATGGAAGTTGTGTCAACACTGTCAGGTCCGAAATGCCTCACCCCATTCTCTTTCCTCTGAGAGCTCTTGTGGCTCTCTCCTAACTGTCCAGCAAACCTTCAAATGCCAGCTAATCCTGGGGAAATGGCAGCTGAAATAAATACCAATAAAGTGAAACATTATTATCAAAATCTCAAGAGAAAATCTTAAGAGAATCAATGCTGCTTTGAGGAAAGAGCAGGAGATGGGCTTTCCTTGAGAGAAAAGGAAGACGGTTTGGTGCCTGTGAAGTCGAGGGCGGGCATAAGCGGGACGTGTCGTGTGTGTGTTGGATGTTGGAGGAACACTATATTTCTATTACTGTTCATTTAATTTCTATAACAATTAATAGCTAAAAATTAAAACGAACCCTCCCCTACATTCATGATTTTATTTTATCCTTACAACAACCTTAAGGATTAATAGTCCCAATATTATGGGGTGGAATCTGGAGCTCAGAAAAGTGAAATGATTTGCCAAAGGCTATTCAAGCATCTATTCAGCCTTCTGACTCCCAGCTCTACCTTGGGCTCAGAAGGCATCCAGCTGCCTGCATGGGATTGTGAGGACTTAAAGGAAGTAAACGCAAATAGCACTCAGCATCCTGCAGCCATGATTGGCCCTCAAGAAATGGTAGATATTTTTATTAGCTAGTGCTCCGATTATATGAATTTCAGAAAACACTGAAGGACAATTAGCCTGACTTTGGTGAGATTCTCTGACAAAGTTCCGCCAAGTTGCCCCTCCTTTGCAGCACCCCCACATCACCTTCCCTTTGCCTCAGGTACCTTGATGAGCATGATTTACATTTCAAGCTCTGGTTGCTACTGCCAGAGAATTGTTGTGGAGTTGTCCAAATCGTTTGGAGTCCCTGACAAAGATCGAGGGCTCTGGCCTTAGCTGTTCCAGAAGGCAGTGGTGTGCGTCTGAGTAAACTTGGCTTAATCATGAAGAATCGTGGTTGGCACAGTTTATCAGTGACATAACATCAAGCAAATAAATGGCTCCTGGAAAACAGCTCATTCTAAAGCCAGCTGCGTTTACTGCTGAGCTCTGATCTCACTGTGATTAATGAGAATGTGCTCCCCACTTTTTGCAGATCAGAAGAGCAGCTTCTCAAAGCCAACCCCTCCCAGCACTGCCTTGCGATTAATCTACACAACTCAAGATGGTTTCATTTGGTTCCATTTCACGAATACTCCTTGGCTTGGGAAACAACTGTCCTTCGTGAAGAAATGGGCGGTTATAGCCTCGTGTCATCGTGAGACTCTGTCCCCTCTTGCTGAGAGAATGTGGCTTCAGGATAACACTGCAATTATTTCCTACTAATAATGCCTCAAAACCTTTAGCTTTCTAAGGTGCAGTGAAGGGAATTCACTGTTGCTGAAGGGACGAGTCATTTTTCTCAGGAAGGACCCTACCTTTCCTGCATAGTTGATGCCTAATCTCCAAGTTCTTTGGGTGTTGCCTTTGATTATTCTTCTGGGCTCTGCTCCATCATGTCTTCTTTTTATTATGGCTTCTTATATTGCCCAAGTAATATATTCTTAGAGTCAAGAATTCAGACAATACAGAAGTATACAGAGCAACACATGCAAGTTCCTCTCCTTTCTGCCTCTTAATTTTGATTATGGGCCCTAGAGGTAGGGGTGGCCACTAGCCTGTGCGCATCTTCTCATTCCTTATTAATATATTAGCATATATGAGTATATCCATCAAATAAACAGGAAGCTGTTTTTTTATTTTATTTATTTTATAGGAATTCGATCATTCTAAATGTGGTACCCAGTGATACTTTTGTTTTTGAGATAACAATAAGACTCAGATTTTACTTAAGTTATGAAATATTTCAAGCACATAGAAAATACAGAGAACAATAAAATAAATATCTACATAAGCAAAATCTAAGCTTTGTCGAACAATTATATTTTGCTTTATTTGCTGCATATATTTTAATGAAGTTACCCATTACAGATATAGTTGCTGCTTCTCTCTCTATACCTTTTGCTTATCCCACCCCACCCCACCCTTTCAGAAATAATCACTACACTGAATTTGGTTTTTATTCATCCCCAAGCATGTTTTTATGCTTTATTAAATATGTTTTTTTATACTAAATTAGTATGGTTTTGAGTGTACTTAAAATTATACAAATGGTAAATTGTACATAACCTTCTACAACTTACTTTTTTTCCTCACTCACCACTGTGTTTTCTGAGATTTATTCATGTGGCTAAACACAATTCCAGTTCATTTATTTTTTGCTGCATGGTATTCTTTTGTTTGACCATATTACAAGCTATTTATTCATTTCCTATTTAGGGACATTGATAAAGTCTCCAGTAATTCTTCTAACAAATTATATTGTATTGATCATTATTGTGCATGTTTTCTTATGCAACACTACTTGAGAGAATTTCTCTAGATTATTCACCAAAGAGTGGAATGTTGGATTGTAGTCTATGGGCCTCTTCAGCTTTAACAAACATTGCCGGGTTATTTTTCTGAGAAGTTGTAACATTCTAAACTCCTGTCAGGACTGCATAAGAATAATCTTTTCTTTGAAGGTCTTCCTCAGTACTTAGTGGTATTTTAAGATACTTTAATGTTTTCTTATTTGATGGCTATGAAATAATAGCTCATATTGCTTTAACTTGTGTTTCCTTAGTTGGTAGTGAAGTTGAGAAATTTTTCCCTTTGTTTTTGAACGTTCAGGTTTCCACTTCCATGAATTGCCTATTATTATCATTTGCTAATTTTAAAATTTTAATACATGACAATTACAACTACATGCCAGGTAAAATTTTAAGGGCTTTACCATATGAAGTCACTTAATCTTCTCAGAAACCTGTGAAAGAACTCAACCAAGACCACATATGCAGTATGTGGCAGAATTAGGATTTGAACCCAGGCAGTCAGGCTCCAGATTCTGTGCACTTAACCACCCAGCTATGGCATCTGGTTGTACAGAGCTCCCACCTTGTTCTTGTTTGTATTCTCCTTCTTTACATTTCTCATGGCTATTCTTAGCCTTTTGCTTTCCCAAATGAGTTTCAGGAATACGTAGTTGTCAGATTTCTCTAAAATTCCCATTGGAATTTTGCTATTAATTACATAGTGTGAGGCCATAAATCAGAGAAACTATAAATTCCTAGGTAAGACAACTTCCCCCCACCCCTGCTAAGCGCACCTTAAAGTGCACGTGTACATTCCTCAGCATGATTGCGATCTGTACTAGAACCACTCCTGCTACACATCAGTAACTTCAAAGAAGCACATTTATGATCTTGCAAATCCCAGCTTGGCTCCTTGTTCTTGCCCTGTATTAGTCAACCCAAAGGGGTGCTGATGCAAAGTACCAGAAATCTGCTTTTACTTGGGATAAAAGCTTACAGCCACAAGGCCCTAAAGAGTCCAACTCAAGGTACCATAAGAGGTACTTTCTCACCCAAAGTCTGCCACTTGTTGAAGCAAGATGGCTGCTGCTATCTGTAAGGGTTCAGCCTTCCTCTTTCTTCTTAAGGCTCCATGGGTCCAGCTTCTTCCGATCTCAGCTGTAGGTTGGCATAGGGCTTGTCTCTCTTCCCGGGGTTCATTTCTCTTCCTGTCTCAGCTGCTCTGTTCTCTTCGGCTGCAAACTATCAGGCTCCCTGTGCCTCTGCCGTGTTTATGGAGCTGTCTCTCTTCCTCTGTGTTCTTCTATCTCTGCGTATCTACTTCCGTGTTCTTGATTGAGTGTCGGTTTATGTAGCCCACCAAGGGGCAGAGACTCAATTCTGCATGCCCTAATGATGTGGTCGAATCAAAGCCCTGATCTTGATTTAATAAAGTAAAAGCGAAACCTCGGAATTTAATACAATCAAAGGGCATCAGGCCCAGAGGAACAGACCAGTTTACAAACATAATCAATATCTCTTTTCGGAATCCAAAAATAATATTAAATTGCCACATGCCCACATAACCCCCTGTAACCCCTGGGTAGCACAGAATACTACTCTGAACCTCCTGCAGCCTCCTAGGACCAGCTTTCCAGTTTGTAAGTTCCCTAATAAACTGTTACTATTTTACCATATGAGAGTGGCCTGCTTTGTGTTTTTGGTCTTAAGTGCCCACCGAACTTTGGCATAACCTATCCTGTAAATCCATGACCAGACACATGGAGATTATAATTTAGTTTGGGAAGATTTAATACTTTTACACCATTGTCTCTTCCCATGTGTGAATGTATTATATCTCTCCACTTATTTAGGTCTCCTTTAATGACTTTTAATGATTTAAAATTTTTTTTCCATGAAGGACTCTCTGTTTGTGTCTCTCTCTAAATTTATTCCTAAGAAATTTATGAGTCTGAATTTGTATGGTGTGAGGTAGGGATTCAGTTTCTTTTTGTTTTCCTTATGGATAACTAGGTTTCCCTGATCATGTACTGAGCAGATCCTCCTTTTTCCACTGGTCTGCAACGCTCCTTTCTCATATATCAAGTTCCCATATATCTGAATGTCTGTTTCTTGGCCCTCTCTTCTGTTCCATTGGTAAACTGTGCATCAATGACCACACTGTCTTAATTCTTATGGCAAGTCTTCATACCTTGTTCTTGTGAGGAGCTCTCTGGCTATTCTTTTTTTTTTTTTTTTTTTT
>PVKH010042967.1:0-10770 GCA_004027955.1 Chaetophractus vellerosus | reverse complement strand
GGAGGCCCATTGACAGGGTCTCAGTGTTGTCCCTAGAAAGGAAAGTTAGGGAGGCATACTTATAGGCGTTGGGTGGGTGGGGTGCTGGATTTGTTATGGATGGTATTAGGGCAGAAATAAATAAGATCTGGGTGGGAATGGCCAGAAATTGTAAACTAGGTGAGATGCTGGAATATCAGTAGTCTTTTCTTTAGAACACATGATCCATGCAGATTTATTCTTTTAAAATAACAGCTTTGTTTGAGATATAGTTCACAACCATAAAATTCACCCTTTAAAGTATATAATTCAGTGGTTTTCACTATATTCACAGTGGTGTAACTATCACCACTATCTAATTTCAGAATATTTTCATTACCGCCCTCCTCAAAAACAAACAAACAACAACAAAAACCCATATCCATTAGCAGTCACTCCTCATTCGCCTTTCCTGCCAGCTCTTGACAACCACTAAATTACTTTCTATCTCTATGGATTTGCCTCTTCTAGACATTTCATATAAATGGAATCATGCATCATGTGGCTTTTCTTGCCTGACTTCTTTCGCCGAGCATAATGTTTTCATGGTCATCCATGTTGTAGAATGTATCATGTTGTTTCTTTTTAAAGTTGAGTAATATTCCATCGTATGAATATACCACATTTCATTTATCATTTGTCTGTTGATGGACATTTGGGTTCTTTCCACTGTTTGACTATTATGAATAATATTAATCTGAACATTCATGTATAGATTTTTGCATGGACATGTTTTTAATTCTTTCCAGTACATACCTAGGGGTGGAATTTCTGGGTCAAATGGTAACTATATCTAACATTTTGAGAAACTGCCAAACGGTTTTCAAAATGGCTACATCATTTTACAATCTCACCAGCAATGTTTGAAGGATGTCCACATCTTTGGCAACAATTGTATATTTATTTTATTAATAAATTAAACATTACAGTGGGTATGAAATGGTTATTTCATTGCAGATTTTATTTGCATATCTCTAGTGGCCAATGATATGAATTTTTTCATGTGCTCATTAGCCATTTTATACCTTCTTTGGAGAATTTTCTATTCATGTCCTTTCCCTACTTTTTAATTGAGTTATTTGTCTTTTTATTGTTGAACTTGAAGAATTCTTTTAATATTCTGGATACATGTTCTTTATTAGGCATGTAATATTTGCAAGTATTCTCTTCCATTTCAAGGGCTGACTTTTGTCTTTGTCAATGTTGTCCTTTGAAGCACAATCTTTTAACATTTTGTTGAAGTCCAAATTATCTATTTTTTCTTTTGTTGCTTGTGCTTTTGGTGTTATATCTAAGAAGGCTTTACCTAATCCAAGGTCATGGAGATGTATGTTCTGGAATTTTATAGTCTTAGCTCTTACATTTAGTTCTGTGGTCCATTTTGATTGTGTATAGTGTAAGGAAGTGATCCAACTTTTAATTTTTTTGTATGTGGCTATCTAGTTTTCTAAGCGCCATTTGTTGTAAAGACTTCTTTTCCTATTGAATTTTTGGCACTCTTATCAAAAATCAATTGACTATAAATGAGAAGGTTTTTTCCTGGACCCTAAATTCTCTTCCTTTGATGTCTATCCTTAATGCTAGTACTACAGTGTCTTCATTGCTCTAACTTTGTAATAAGTTTCGAAATTGGAAGTGTGAGTCTTCCGACTTTATCTTTCTTTCTCGATATTAGTTTGGGTATTTTTGGTTCTCTTCATTTGTATATGAGTTTTTGAAGGAGGTTATCAATATCTACCAAAAAAATCCAGCTAGAATTTTGATGGTATTGCACTGAATATGTAGCTAGACCAATTTGGGGAGTATATCGATCTTAACAATATTTTCTTCCAATCCATGTACATGAGATGTATTTCCATTTATTTAGGTCTTCTTTAATTTTTAATGAAATGTAGTTTTTAATATACAAATGTTTCACTTTTATTAAATTTATTCCTAAGTATTTTATTCTTTGAAGTGCCATTGCTATTATAAATGAAATTTTCTAATTTCATTTTAAGATGGTTCATTGCTAGTAAGAAATACAACTGATTTTTCATAGGTTGATCTTATATCCTATCACCTTGCCAGACTCATGTGTTAGTTTTAATTCCTTCAGTCTATAATACAAGAACATGTCATTTGCAAATAGTGGTCGTTTCACTTCTTCATTGACAACCCCACTGCCTTTTATTTCTTTTTCTTGCCTATTTGCCAGTCCAGAGCTTTAAGTACAATGGTGAATGAAGCAGTAAAAGCAAATATTCTTTTCTTTTCCTGATTTTTGGTGGAAAGCATTCAGTTTTTCATCTTTAAGTATGATGTTAGCTATGTTTGCTTGATTTTTACTTTTTTGTAGATGGCTATATCAGATTGAGGAAGTTTATATTCCTAATTTGTTGAGTTCTTTTATCAAGAATAGTTATTGAATTTTGTCAAATGCTTTTACTGCATCTTTTGAGATGATCATGTCATGTGTCTTTTGGCCATTCTATCAATATGGCACATGACATTGGTTTTCATATGTTAAACTAGCCTTGAATTCCTGGGATAAATCTCACTTGGCCATGGGTTGTAATCAATTTTATATGTTGCTGGTTTCACTTTACTAGTATTTTGTTGAGGAATATTGTATCTTTACTCATAAATGGTATTAGTCTGTAGTTATCTTGTAATGTCTTTAATTTTGGTGCCATAGTAATTCTGGGTATATAGAATGGATTGTAAAGTCTTTCCTTGTCATAGTTTTTGGAGGAGTTTGTGAAGGATTGGTGTTGATTATTCATTAAAAGTTTGGTAGAATTCACCACTGAAGATGTCTGGAACTGGAATTTTATTTTATTGGATTTTTAAAATTAACTTAATCTATATTTGTTACAGTTTTTTTAGATTTTGTATTTTTTCTCAAATCATTTTCATGAGTTGGTATATTTATAGATTTTTTTTTCATTTCATTTAGGTTTTCTAGATTTTGACACACACTAGTTTATAGAATTCCTTCATAATCTTGTTATTTCTGTAAAATTGGTAGTGATGTCTCTTTTTTCATCCTGATTTTAGTAATTTGAGTCTTTTGTCATTCTACCTGAAGTTTTGTTAGTTTTGTTGATCTTTTCAAAGAACCAAATCCTTGATTTTCTATATTGCTTCTGTTCTCTATTTCTTTTATTTTCATTCTCATCTTTATTATGAATTCCTTGCACAAGTAAGTCCCCCAGTCTTTGCCAAGAGCTCTGTGTGCATGCTGTGGCACATATCCAGTATTCTAGCCATTTACAACTCTACATTAGTCTTAATTTTTTCCTTCTACCGGACCTCAAGTTCAGCTAGAGTTGAGATATTAGAGTCTTCACAAGATTTTCCTGGGTATTCACAAAGCCTGCACAGTTGCATAGCCTTATATATTCCCAGGAATACATTGGATCATTTCAAAGCCTCCTAAAGATATCTCATTCCTCAGATCTTCCTTTTAAGTTTTTTGGTCAGTCTCTTGTGTGTCCCAACTTTTACCTCCATCCTAGCCAGCTGCAATGTTAAATAATTGCCACTGATTAGTTTCAAAAGTGCCCCAGGGTAAAGCTTTTCCAACTGAATGAATCTGTCAGGTCACATATAGACAAGCCCTGCAAGTGGGGATATTCAGGGAGCTGTCAGACAGTTCCAATAATGGAAATTCTCAGGAAGTGGAGATTTGGAGTGACCTCCAACCCATTCTGCCACTCCAGCATCTGTTAGGCTGCTGTTTTTTTCACAGTTGTCATGGTTGTATGCCTGTTGGTTTTCAAAGCTGCCATAGAGCTATGAACAGGGGAGTCAAGCCACAAAGCTCACTGTTCTTAGATTCAGCCATTTTTCTTGAATAAATATTCCTTGAACTTTTGAAAGTCTTTGCTTAATTCCCAGAATTCTGAAGTAGTTGATTTTGACTTTTTGTTTTTTTTCCAGTGTTCTCATTGCTTTTATGGAGGAACATATTTTTGGAGGTCTTTAGTCTACCATTTTGGAAGTACTTTTCTAAGATTTACTCCTTTTTATTTTACTTTATTTTTATTAGAGAAGTTATGGGTTTACAGAACAATAATTCATGCAAGATTCCCATACTCAATCCCACCTCCAACACCTTGCTTTGGTGTGGAACATTTGTTCCAATAGATGATAATATTATAATTGTACTCTTTTTTTTTTAGCAGTAGTTATGTTTGTTACAATTGATGAAAGATTATTAAAACAGTACTATTAATTATTGTCCAGAGTTTATATTAAGTGTATTTTCCAAATATACCACACTATCAACATCTTATATTAATGTCTACATTTGTTATAATTCATGAAAGCACATTCTTGTATCTGTACTATAAACTATATTCCATCATCTATAATAAGGTTCACTGTTATAATTCCTGTATATTATCTTTTAATATTTACTTTAGTAACATATACACCTAAAGTTTCTCCTTTTTAATCACATTCACTTACATAATTCAGTGCTATTGATTACACTCACAGTAGTGTGCTGTCATCACCACCCATTTCCAAACCTTTACAATCAACCCAAATTCTGTACAAATTATGCATCAACTTCCCATTATCTATCCCCTAGTAATCTATATTCTAGATTTTAAATGCACGACTATGCTTATTATAATAAGTGTGTATCGGTGAGAACATACAATATTTGTCCTTTTATATCTGGCTTCTTTTACTCAGCAAAATATCCTCAAGGTTCATCCATGTTGTCACATGCATCAGAAATTTATTCCTTTTTACAGCTGAATAATATTCCAAAGCATGTATACCCCACATTTTGTTTATCCATTCATTGGTTGATAGGCACTGGATTACTCCCATTTTTTGGCAATTGTGAACAATGCTGCTATGAACATCCGTGTGCAAATATATGAGTCCCTGCTTTTAATTCTGGGTATGTACCTAGTAGCAGGATTGCCGGTCATATGGTAATTCTATAAGTAGCTTCCTGAGGAACCACCAAACTGTCTTCCATGGGAACTGCATCATTTTACATTCTCATAAGAAATGAATGAGTATTCCTTTTTCTCCTCATCCTCTCCAACACTTGTAATTTTCTGATTTTAAGTAGCCATTCTAGTGGTTGTGCAATGGTATCACCTCATTGGGGTTTTGATTTGCATTTCCCTAACAGCTGTTGATGTCGAGTGTTTTTTCATGTGCTTTGTAGCCATCTGTATATGCTCTTTGGAGAAATGTCTATAATAGTCTTTTGCCCATTTTTAAATTGGGCCATTTGTCTTTTTATTATTGAGTTGTAGGGTTTCTTTATATATTCTGGATATTAAACCCTTATCAGATAGATAATTTCCAAACATTTTCTCCCATTGAGTAGGTGGTCTTTTCATTTTTGTGACAAAGTCCTTTACACAAAAGTTTGAAATTTTGAGGTGGTCCTATTTATTTTTCCTTTTGTTGTTTGTCCTTTGGATCTAAAGTCTAAGATCTGGTTGCTCTACACAAGATCTAGAAGATGCTTCCCTACATTTCCTTCTAGGGGGTTTATAGTCCTGGTTCTTATACTTAGGTCTTTAATCCATTTAACACATATTGAAGCATTGCCACTAACTGTGAATTATAATTAACATTATAGTTTACACTCTGTCCTGTGTAATTTTGTAAGTTATGACAAAATATATAATGGCCTGTATCTGTCATTTCAATGTCATGCAGGACGATTCCAATGTCCCGAAAATGCCCTTATATTGAATCTATTTTTTCCTCTCCCTCTCCTCAGAACCTCTGATGGCCACTGCCTCCATATCAAGAATGAAAGTTCTTGGGATGGTGATGTTTACTCTGCCTCTAATTGAGAGGGGGCATGGACCCCATGGGGAAGATGGATGGGACTATCTTGCTTGCAGGTGCACACTCTCTCTGTTCCTTGGAATGGGCATTGTCCATCAACATCTCCTTTTTAATTTCCTGGGTGAGTCCAATAAACTGGAGAGTAGGTGTTGCAACTCTGCAGAGATTCAGGGCCCAACTGGCACATGGACAGACCAAAAATTTAAGTCTCTCCTTCCAAATAAACTTGATAATTGGTTTTCCACTTGTGCAAAGAAGATTGATTGGAATTTTGATTGGGATTTATAGATTGTTGAATCTGTAAATCATTTTGGGTAGAATGACACCTTAACAATGTTTAGTCTTCCAATCCATGAACATAGAATGTCCTTCCAGTTGCTGAGGTTTTCTTTGCTTTCTTTTAGCAATGTTTTGCAGTTTTCTGTGTACAAGTCTTTTACATCCTTGATTAAATTTATCCCTAAATATGTGATGCTTTTAGTTGCTGTTGTAAATGGGATATTGTTCTTTACTTCCTCTGCAGATTTTTCATTAATACTTTATAGAAAAAACATGTTTTTGTGTGTTGGTCTTGTACCCCGCCATTTGGTTGCATTTGCTTATTAGCTTTAGTAGGTTTGTTGTAGATCTTTCAGGACTTTCTAGATACAGGATCATGTCACCTGCAAATAGTGAAAGTTTCACTACTTTCTTTCTAATTTGGATGCCTTTTATTTCTTTTTCTCATCTAACTGTTCAGAGAGGATTTCAAGTACAATGGGGAACAACACTGGTAACAGTGGAAATCTTTGTCTTGCTCATGATATTAGAGGTAAAGTTTTCAGTCTTTCACCGTTGAGTATGATGTTAGCTGTGGGTTTTTCATACATGCCCTTTATCATGTTGAGAAAGTTTCCTTCTATTCCTATTTTACTAATAGTTTTTATCAAGAAAGAATGATAGATTTTGTCAAATGCTATTTGATTGCTTTTGCAAGTATTTTGTTGAAGATTTTTGCATCTATATTCATAAGAGAAATTGGTCTCTAGTTTTCTTTTCTTGCAGTATCTTAATCTGTCTTTGGTATGGGAGTGATGCTGGTCTCATAAATGAGTTAGGTAGATTTTCCTCCTCGTCAAATTTTTTAAAGTGTTTGAGTAAGGTTAGTATTACTTTTTGGCGGGGAATGATTGGTAGAATTCTCCTGAGAAGCCATCTGATCTTGGGCTTTTCTTTGCTGGAAGGTTTTTTTTTTTTTTAATCTTTTTTTGTTTGTTTGTTACATATCCCTCCCTTTTCTGCTTGCTGCTTGCTCTTGCTGTGTGTTCATTTTTGTGTTCTTCTGTGTCTGCTTTATCTCCCTGCGCTGCGGCGACCCGCCAAGTCAGCTCACTATGCAGGCAGGCAGCTTGCCCTGCTTGTGGGCGGCTCTGCTTCCGTTCCCAGGCGGCTCTGCTCCATTCATGGGCAGCTTTTTGCCCTGCCCATGGCGGCTTTTTGCCATGCCCATGGCAGCTCTGCCCCACCCATGGAGGCTTGCCTTCTCAGGACGTCTGCCTGCCTGGGGAGGCCCCCCGGAACCGAACCCGGGGCTTCCCATGTGGTGTACTGGCGCCCTATCCACTGGGCTACAGCTGGCCCCTTTGCTGGAAGGTTTTTGATGATTGATTCTATCTTTTTGCTTCTAATTGGTTTGTTGATGTCTTCTCTTTCCTCTACAGTCAAGGTAGATTATTATGTTTCTAGGAATTTATCAGTTTCATCTAGGTTGTCTAATATGTTGGTATAGAGTAAATAATATCCTCTGATGATACTTTTTTATTTCTGTGGTATGAATAGTAATGTCTTCTCTCTAAATGTTCTGATTTTATTTATTTATTTATTTGTAAATCTTCTCTTTTTTCTTTGTTAGCCTAGCTAAAGTATTTGTCAATTTCTTTTATCTGATCAAAGAACCAGCTTTTGGTTTTGTTAATTCTCTCTTTTTTCCCTCAGTATCATTATTTCTGCTCTAATTTTTATTTCCTTTCTTCTTCTTACTTCAGGCTTAGTTTGTTGTTCCTTTCCTAGTTCCTCCAGGTGTGCAGTTAGGTCTTTGATTTTAGCTTTTTCTTCTTATTTAATGTAAGCATTTAGGGTTATGAATTTCTCCCTCAGGACTGTCTTCACTGCATCCCATACGTTTTGATATATTGTATTCTCATTTTCATTCATCTCAAGATATTTACTGAGTTCTCTTGCAATTTCTTTTTTGACCCACTGATTGTTTAAAAGTATATTATTTAACTTCCATATATTTGTGGATTTTCCATTTCTCCACCTGTTATTAATGCCAGGATCATTCTTTTATGGTCAGAGAAGATGCTTTGTATAATTTCAATATTTTAAAATTTATTGAGACTTATTTTGTGACCTAACATGTAATCTATCATGGAGAATGATCAATGTGCACTTGAGAAGAATGTATGTCCTGGTGTTTTGGGGTGGAATGTTCTATATATTTCTGTTGTATATAGTTCATTCATCATATTATTAAAGTTCTCTGTATCCTTATTGATTTTCTGTCTAAGTGTTCTATCTATTGCTAGGAGTGGTGTATTGAAGTCACCAACTATTATTATACTCCCTTCACTTTGTTTGCCAGTGTTTGCTGCATGTATTTTGGGGCATCATGGTTAAGTGCATAAATATTTATGATTGTTATTTCTTCTTGATGGATTTTCCATTTTATTAATCGATAGTATCCTACTTTGTCTCTTATAACAGCTTTTATATAATTTTTTTACTTTTTAAAAGATATTTAGATTACATAAATGTTACACTCTTGTAATAGCTTTTGACTCACAGTCTATTTTGTCAGATATTAGTATAGCAACCCCAGGTCTTTTTTTGTTACTATTTGCATGAAATATCTTTTTCCAACCTTTCTCTCAACCTCTTAGTGTCCTTGTGTCTAAGGTGAGTCTCTTGTAAATAACATATAGTTGGATCATGCTTTTTTATCCTTTCTGGCAATCTGTGTCCATTGATTGGGAGTTTAATCCATTAACATTCAGTTTATTACTGTAAAGGCAGTACTTACTTCAGCCATTTTTGTACTTTGGTTTTTATGTCATATCTTTTTTTTCCCTCTTTTCCTTTATTGCAAGCTCCTTTTCTGTAGTGTTGATCTTTTTTTTTTTTTTGTATTGTTGATCTTTTATGATGTTTCTGATCCCTTTCTCATTTCAGTTTCTGAATATTTTTTACGTTATTTCTTCATGGTAAGCCTGAGTTTTATATTGCACAACCTACATCTATAACTTACTAATTTGAAAAGATACCAACTTAGCTTCAATAACACACCTATTCTTTAAATCTTGATTTCTTCACACTACTCCAAGTCACTCTCTCCTGTCTTTTCCATTCAACCTACAAAACTCCCTTTAGTAATTCTTCTAAGTCTTGTAATTCATCATCTTGTTGATTAACTCTCTCAGTTTCTGTTCATCTCTGAATATTTTCAAGGGCATTCTTGCTGAATAAAGCATTTTGGCTGCCAGTTTTTTCTCTTCTAGTACTTTAAATACATCATACCACTGCCTTTTCTTCCTCATGGTGTCGAAAAAATGGCACTTATTCTTATTGAGGATTTGTATGTGATGGCTCACTTTTCTTTTGATGCTTTCAGAATTCTCTATCATTGGTATTTGACATTCTGATTAATTTGTGTTCTGTAGAATGTCTGTTAGGCTTTATTGTGTTTGGAGTGCATTGTACTTCTTGGACATGTATATATATTTTTTACATAAGAGATGGGAAGTTTTCAGCCATTATTTTCTCAAATATTCTCTCTGCTATTTTCCATTCTCTTCTTCTTTTGGGACATCCATGATGTGTATATTTGTGTACTTTATGCTGTCATTCAAATCTCTAAGACATTGCTTAATTTTTTTCTATTCATTTCTCTGTTCTCCTATTATTTTTATTGCCCTGTCTTCTAGTTCTCAGATTCATTATTCTGCCTGTTCAAATCTGTTTTTGTATGCCTCTAGTGTGTGTTTAATCTCTACTATTATGCCTTCTATTGCCATAATTTCTGTTATGTTTCTTTTAATACTTTCAAATTCTTCTTTATGTTCACACATTTTCTTCTTACTATCCTTTATCTCTTTATGCATATTTTCCTTCATCTCCTTGAATTGATTTAGGAGACTTGTTTATTTCCAAATTCTGTGTCTCCTCAGTTTTTAATTTGGTCCCTTGACTGAGCCATAGCTTCTTGTTTCTTAATATGACTTGTAATTTTTCTTTGATGTCTAGGCATCTGATTATCTTAAAGTGTTAACTCTGAAGGTCAATTTCTCCCTGTTGTCTAGGGTTTTGTTGATTGGCTTTATAACAAGACTCTTCTTTGATGCTTGGTCCTACTAATTCTGGATCTTTAGAATATCCCAAGTTTAATTGATCAGATTTTCCCAGCTCTTTTAAGTCTGATTCTTGCCCTGGATATGCAATACAATTTTTAAGATTGTATTTTGTGTAATTGTTTCATTTACAGGAAGAAAAGTCCACTTTGCATCTAGGGCAGGGGTTCTTAATCAGAGGTCCATGGTTAAGATTTCAGGGGGTCCATGAGCTTGAATTGAAAAAATAATAAACTTATTGTCTTTATTTTCTCTGGCCTCTAACTGAAATCTAGAATTTATTTTATTTATGAATGTATACAATAAATAAATTACAGTAGTATTCATTTCACCTGATTGGCACAGTGGTTCATGGAACAAAAAAAGGTTAAGAACCCCTGGTCCAGGAAGTCCCATCAGCAGTAACCAAATTGAGTGAGCCCACCACTTGGCTGCTGTTATGCTGTGGTTTTTCTCTTTTGTTTTTTCCCCCTAGGGGCACTTTTGTTTGCAGCACCACTTAGCAGCTAGTCTCAGTGGATGTGGGTCCCTGTACCTGGATATGTGTGGGATC
>PVKH010042966.1:0-10768 GCA_004027955.1 Chaetophractus vellerosus | reverse complement strand
AGGCGACCTGCCCTGCCCGTGGCGGCTTTTGCCCTGTCCGTGGCAGCTTTTTGCCCTGCCCACGGTGGCTCTGGCCCGCCCATGGCGGCTTGCCATTCTCAAGGCGGTCTGTCCGCTAGGAGAGGTCCCCGGGAACCGAACCCGGGGCCTCCCATGTGGTATGCCGGCGCCCTATCCACTGGGCTATCCAGCCGGCCCCTCAGTGTCTTCTTAATATCATTTATCTCTTTAGTCATGTTTTCTTTCAATTCTTTGAATTAATTTAGGACAGTTGTGTGATTTTCATTGATTATTTGTCTCAAATCCTGTATCTCTTCAGGTTTATTCCTTTGGCTGGTTCACCTTTTCTATTTCCTAGTAAGACTTGTAATTTTTTGCTGATGTCTAGATATGCGAATATGTCAGTAAATTTACTCAGAAAGCCAATTTCTCTCTCTCCTATATTTTTTTCACAGTTCTTTTTTGATATTTGGTTCAACTTATTCTTAGTCTTTAAAATTGCCCAGCTTAAGTTATCGAAATCAGGCCAGGGCCTCAGAAACTGGGTGCAGATTTTCACCCAGGATTTTGGGTTAAGAGATGTTTTTCTCAATGCAATTTCCAGGGTGGCCAGTAGATGGTGCTAGTCAAGACACCTTTCTGTGGAGATGTTTCTTTCAATCTCTGCTTTCCTGTGTTGTTGTCCATCCAGACATGGGACTCAAAGCCTGCTATCCTGGCTGAATTCACTGAAGAAAAGCCCTGGCTCTCCCTACCTTTTCCCTTGTAACAGCCAGTAGGGAGGAAGACATCTGTTCCCCTCTCAGTTTGCTGCAGAGATATAGGGTTTTATTTCAGCTTAACATGTTGCTAGTTGGGAATGGGAGTCCTTCCCAGCCCATGGTGGGGTTTGGTAACTCATGTTTATTGTTTTGGGTTTTCTGTCTCTCAGTCCCTCACCCTCCTGGTTGTTGCATAGTACTTTCCTCATCTGCTCAGCCTCAAACCAGGTCTCTTGGTCAGTTTTCGGCCCATTCTCCATTGTTTTGTGAGAAAGTTCATTCAGCTTTGCCTGCCTACTCTGGCATCATTTTCCTGGAATCCAGCTGGAACTGTCTAAATTTTGAGTAATGGTAATATATTATATACTTATACTTATAGAAAGCGCTTTGTTATTCTATGTGTATATCTATATTCCTCTAATGTTTTTCCAGAAATTCTAGTTTTATCAGCTTGCCTTGCAGATTTGACCCATTCCACATGGCAAGGTATCTTAAATTACTACTGGATATTGTATTACAATATAATTTATATTCTGTACACTTTCTTCGCAGAAAGAATATAGGCAGCAGACTTCATTAGTCAATAAAACCTAGATTCCTTATCACCCCTGGTTCCTAATTTTATATATATATATATACGCGCACATATATGAATGTATTATAAATATGTGTGTATATATATATGTGTGTGGGTGTGTGTTTATATAGATATATATATATATAAAACAGAGAGACGTTTTTCCTATAAGTTCAAATTTTTATTGTTTGCCAGAGAGAGTTTTTTGTTTCTTGCTTCTGAAGAACTTTAACTGATTATAACTTTCATGCATCCTATGCCTTTAGGTACTTCCTTTATTAGCAAGCTAGGCTTTTATTCAACTCAGGCTTTAGTGGTTAGTAATAGGTACCAATAATGACAGGCCAAACTATGTGCTAGTTACTTTTTGTAGATTATTGCTAAACATCAAATCTACTGTGAAAATTAGATATCACTTCCCAGATGAAGAAAGTGGCTGGTGTAAGAACTCCCAGGTGAGAAGTAGCGAAGTGTAAAGTCCAGGTGATTCCTAACTTAATGCTGGACATTTTACATCATTAGATCTTAGTTGAACAAAGTTTAAAGAATTAAGAAAAATATGCATTATATGAAAAGATTAACTTACTTTAATATATCACTTATTTTCAACCAAAATATCAAAATTTGGAATAAGGGAAATAATAGAAATCTATCAAAATTTTGTCCTTACAATGCCTCCACCATAGGTGTTTTTTTTTTTTTGCCTCTCATTCAATTTGTAAATATATATGCTGCATTTATATCTAATTATACTGCTCATACAGATTCCATCACTTATTTTCAATTTTAATGTACATTTTCAATGAAGCCATATATGATTCCTACCCACCTCATGAGAAAATTATACAATGATTTTTAACATTAAGTACTTTAATCTAACTTGCCATTACCTTACATATTTTATTCAAAATTTTAGATTTTATTCATTTTTTTATTCATAAGTTATTAAAATGTTCGAGCCATATAGATTTCTATATTTTCTACAGTTTATATATATATAATAAATAGTGCCATAATTGTAATATTTATGATGGAGGGCACTAAAAAGTGAGGTATATAAAATGTGGTTGAAATGGAAACATTTTGAAGATAATCATGAAGTCCTAGAAGGATGTAGATAATATTAGAGGCAAGTCAGAATTATGATGATGATTTCAGAAAAGAAATATCTTCATATAATGCAATTTAATATTTTTGTAAAATAGGCTGGTGTTAAAAAATAATGAACAGGAAATTATGGCTTCAATTCAGCCTAAAGTTGTTGATGAGTAATAAAAGAGAAAGGAAAGGGCAAATTGAAAAGCACTAGTTGTAAAGTATCTTAAATTTAGAGTAGATTTGAAAAAGTGACCAAGTTCTGACTTTTCCTTCTGTTCATAATACATCCCTGTCACTTTTAAATGATGATTTTATTGACTTTACCCAATAACACTCAAAACAATATATGTGAATATTATAAAAAATCATAAAAACTTTTGCAAATATGTTTTCTAAAAATATAGTCTGTTATTTCCACTGATCAAGGATCAATGTACCATAATTAATACCACAATAGATTATGTTTCAACATTAGTATTGTATTAGTATGTGTGAAATTTTGCAAGATTCAACTGTTACATATGCTCTATGTTTAGTGTCTATATATATTATATATCTATTCTATTTGTCATTAGTAAGTACAATGATCTATCATAAACAAGGTAAGCAAAAATTGCTCAGATAATAACAGGCTTTCAATACACTCGAGCTTCTAAATATTCCAATAATTATTTCGTTTTCCTTTTACTCAAATCCTATTTTCAATAGTGGCTCATGTTGACCACATATGCTGTGAAAACATTTTAATTCTGATTCATACCACCTTTCACATTTGTTTTCTGTCAGAAAAATATATGCCCTGTCATCATAAATTCTACCAGGCAAGCCTTTTTCTTCAATGCACTCATCCTATTCAGAGTCATGCTACTCATCTCTTGACAGGATGCAGAATATAATGGCCATAAAAGTAAAGTCTGCTAACTTTCACTCCTGACAATTTGTCAAAAAGCACATTAAAAAATAATTGGAGAGGAACTGCACAGATTTTTTAAATGTATTGAGTCATTTTTCTTTAATGCTTGACTGGTCAGCTTGCAAGATACCATTCTCTCCATTATTAACAAGCCAAGACTGCTGCTTTAACAAAAGAAATAGCACTAGATTGTACTCATCTTACTCTTGGGGTTTGTTGCCTCAGACCTCTGATTTATCTGGAAAGTCAATGTGTAAAACAATCTTCTTGCACATGACTAGTTTATGTTTCCAATTTTACCCTTCATTAATTCCCCCTCCAAATCAACTAGCGATATCATAAATACCACTCAAAGTAGAAATAATAAACTCAGAATACTTTCAATTTTTTCTTTCTATATTGTTTCATTAACAGTTTGCCTCTTAACAACATTTTAGAGAATTCAGCTGTTATATAAACTCTAGGTTTGTGTGTCATACATAAAGCATTTGAAACATTAAATTTCAGTGCTTTATTATTACATTGTCATAGAGTTAGTTTCTCCTGGAGCAAGTTTTGCTTGAAATCACCCGTATATTTATAAATTCACCTAGAAAGTACTTGCGTGGGCCTTTTAATGGAAGGTATTGCACTATATTCTATGGAAAATGAAAAATGTCCCTATCCTATTCATCCTCTTACAAGAGGTTCTAACAAAGCATGATCCTGAAGTCCATGAAGAAGTAGTATTAAAATTCTTTGGAATTTCATTCACGGGCAACCTGCCCTGCCCGTGGCGGCTTTTGCCCTGTCCGTGGCAGCTTTTTGCCCTGCCCACGGCAGCTCTGGCCCACCCATGGCGGCTTGCCATTCTCAAGGTGGTCTGCCCGCTGGGAGAGGTCCCCGGGATTTGGAATTTCAATAGAAATAAACATAACTTCTACTTTAGGAAATTGAAGGTCTAGGAATAAGATAAGTACCAAGAAGAACAGGAAATGTGAATTTCAGTTAATGTACTGGTTAAAAATGTGGTAAAAAACAAAATTCTCTTTTTGTGAAAAATGTTAACCTCAAATAAAGATTACTGCTGTATCACAGGTATGAGATTGTATCTGGATGAAATATGAATTAGCAATAAGTAATAGGATTTTTAATAATCAACAGGATTACTAATATTCCATAGGATTTCTGGGGATTTGTGATATTACTGTTAATTAAACTACAAAAATAGTTACCAAAATTCATGAAGATTCTTATAAAGTGATTATGGTATTTCAGTGATAATGGTTCTATAAAGAAGAGAATTGTTTTCTAATATTCGAAGGAATATTAGAAAAGAATTGGCTTCTGGAAATATTTTATAGATTTTTGAATGAAACTAATGAAAATATTCTTGGGAAAAACATTCATAAGGTTTCACAGAAAATTTTGAGAAAATATCAAAGTGTTAAAAATAACTCTAGTCACTTGTATCATTGATGAATGTATACTATTTCCTGTAAGACATTAATATTCATGATTAGCGTTAGATGATGTCCTTTTTGTCTTTCGTTTTATGAATCTTTCCTCTTCCAATTCAATAAGTAAATTAAATTTACACACTTTTAAAGATGTTTTTGACAGGTCCAGTCTCTCTTTAAACCACCATTTTAGTTCTCAATTGTGATTATTAATAAATGGATTAAGGTCCTGTATTAAATTGGCCAAGTATCAAGATGATTCCCTTTTCTTTTCCATTCATGAATTAATAAAACACTTAATTGTATAACATAAAATTTGACTTAAAATTTCATAATGGGGAAGAAATTCAAAACTCAAAAGGCAGGCATCTGTCAAAAGGGCTTTTCAACAGTCAATTTACTTTCTGCTCAAGAAATATCAAATAATGATTAGCTGTTAACTACATTGCTTTCCTAAACCATATCAACACAAATTAAAGAGGCATCATCATTAATATAGGGAACATCTTCAAGATCTTGTGGTTGATTGGGGTTTCTTAAACTTTACATCCAAAGCTTGAGCCATGAAAGAGAAAATAGATAAATAGGACCTCCTCAAAATTAAACACTTTTGTACTGCAAAGGGCTTTGTCAAGAGTGTGAAAAGGAAGTCTACTAAATGGGAGAAAATATATGGAATTCACTTATCTCATAAGGGTTGACTATCTATTATATATAATTAGATCCTACAACTCAACAATAACAAGACAAATGACCCAATTGAAAAAGAGATGTTTATTCATTGTTTGTGGGCATGTAGTATGGTACAGCTGCTGTGTAAATTTGTTTGATGGTTCCTAAGGAAGTTAAATATAGACATGCCATGTGTCATGGTATAGCTATTTGATATCATTTATAAATTCCAAAAAAAAGATGATTGATTATTTTTATAAACTGGTCTATTTCTTTGGGCGTATTACCTTTGATTGTATTAAATTCAGAGGTTTCAGTTTTACTTTATTAAATCAATATAAGGACTTTGATTTGACCACGTCATTGGGGCGTGCAGGGTTGAGTCCCTGAGTCCTTGGTGGGGATAAATCAGACTTTCACGTGGAAGTAAAATAAATGAAAACAGATGTACAGGAAGAAAGAGTGCACCATAGACATGGCCCTGGGAAAAGAGATGAGCCTGATAGTCTACAGCTGACCTTGTGGAGACAGCACTAACCCTGGGGAGAGTGATGAGCCATATGTCAGCCTACAACTGAGATTGGAAGAAGCTGGGACCTTAGAGCCTTAAGAGGAATGGGGAAATCTGAACCCTCACAGACATTGCCTGCCATCTTGCATCAATATATGGCAAAAGATTTTGGGTGAGAAGTACCTCTATGGTACCTTGAGTTGAACCCTTTAGGGCCTGGTAACTAAGCTTCTACCCCAAATAAATGCCCTTTATAAAAGCCAACAGAGTTCTAGTACTTTGCATCAGCACCCCTTTGGCTGACTATTAAACCCAGCAATACAATTACTAGGTATATACTCAGAAGAACTGAGAGCAGGGACACAAGCAGACATCTGCACACCAATGTTCATGGCAACATTATCCACAATGGCCAAAAGATGGAAACAACCCAGGTGTAATGGTTTGACAGTTTTATTTAATTATGAATTCCAAAAATATAAATTGAATCATGCTTGTAAACTGACCTGTTAATCTGGGCATGATTAGGTTATGATTAGTGCGTTAACTGGGTGACTTCAGTAGGCCATTGAGCCCCGTCCCTCAGTAGGTGTGGACTCAAGTATAAAATCAAGGCAAAAGGCAGGGGGATAAGATTTGAGAAGAAGATTTTTGAGAAGCAGTTCTGATGTTGGAGAGGAGTGCCCCAGGAAAAGACAAGTGAGCTGTTCACCTGATAGTCTACAGCTGCAGCCCTGGGAAGAGAGGAACCCAAAAAGCCTGAACACTGGCAAATGTTGGCAGCTGTCTTGCTCCAACAGGTGGACTTTGATGAGGGAAGAAACTTATGTTTTCTGGCCTGGTAACTGTGAGCTTCTACCCCTTCTAGCCCTTTATAAAGATCAACCAATTATTGGTATATATTGTGAAGACACCCCTTTGGCTGACTAATACACCAAGTGTCCATCAACTGATGAATGGATAAAAAATTGTGGTATGTACACATGATGGAATATTATTCAGCTGCAAGAAGAAATGAAGTTGTGAAGTATATGACAACATTCATGACCCTGGAGGAAATTATGTTGAGTGAAGCAAGCCAGACATAAAAGGACAAATAATGTGTGATTGTGTAATTATAAACTAAATATATTGTGTAAAGTCATGGAGTTAATAATTAGAATACAGGTCACCAGAAAATAGAATGAGGGTAGAGAATTGTAAGCTGAGGGTTAATCCATGCAGATTTGGTAAAAAGGTAGTTTGTAAATCTTAGGAAATGAATAGATATGGTGGAAGCATCACATGGTATAATTAGCAGCGGTATTATATAAGTATGATAGTGGCTGAAAGGGAAAGTCTAAGGTTATATATATCATTAGAAGGAAAGCTAAAAGGTGGAACATGGGACTGTGTAACATAGCAAACCCTCTTGTGAAAAATGAGTATGGTTAATGGTGAATATATAAGAGTATTTTTCTTTCTCTGAAACAGAACAAATATATGTTAATGTTACAAAATGATAAAATTAGGGCAATATTTGAGCAAAAATACAAGAAAGCAAACTGTGGAAAGTAGTGTATGGTAATATATTAATAATCATCCATCAGTGCTAAAAATAAGAAGTATGTTAAGTGAAAGAAACTAGACAAAAACGACTACGTATTGTTGACACCATCTATACAAAATGTAAATACAAACAACTTCATAGAGACTGAAATAGATTGGCAGTTATGTAGGGCAGGGGATGGATAGAGAGATTGGGATGTGACTAGTATGGCATAGGGTTTTTTGTTTGTTTTTTGTTGCCATTGAGTATACACTTTAGATGAATTGTATGGTTTATGAATACATTTCAATAAAATGGATTATAGTAAAATAGAAGCGTTATTGTACAATAAATGCAGTATGTTACCTAATCCGTCTGAGACAGGATTGACAAAGACACTTGGCATAGCATTTCATTTGTTGGTCAGTGCATTAGCTATTTATATGTTGCTTCAGTTTTTATCAACACACTGTCTTGGCTAAAAACATGCAGTAAGCATACTTTGAAAAATGAATTAAGAAAAATTGTCGCCTAAGAAAAAAATACCATTTTAAATTCAAGGTGTCCTTGAATAATATATGTCTACTATACAATTTGCTTATTTTGTAGTGTGTGCTATACATTTATATGTATTGAGCTGTGAATTTTAATTATTTGGTTGGATCCAAATTCTCTTTCTTACCTATTTATCTATTTAATAATTGTAAATAGGCCAGGATGTAAAAATAAATTACTTATGAGAATTGGTTTAAAATGAACACATTAGTTCTAAGCCTGATGAACAATAATTATTTTCTTCCTTTTCTTACTACAGAAATAGTTTAACCCTGGAAGATCTTTAAGTAATAGTTTCAAAGTCTTATAGAAATGCTCTTTTAGATGAGGTTCAGACCTCTTGCCCTGGTGTCCCAACAGCTATATTCATGTTATGCTGTACCTATGTTTGAAAATAGTATAGGGTGTAATATAACATTTTAGTAAAAATGCCTTCCAAGTTATAGATATTAACAGACATATATTTCTAAAGATTTTTGACATATTGTTATGCAATAGCATACACACTTGAAATTAGTATTTAATGCTATGTGACAAGGGATAGTATTATTTTAAAAAGTTACTGTGTGTGTATATAATTTTGCCATTTTTAGCTTGAGATATATAACAGAAGTAAATCTTTGGAGTGCGGCTTATGACAATGGCAAATGGAAGGGTTTCACTGAGAAAGTCAGTTCGGATATTTAACTAGAAAGAAATATCTTCCTTGAGTGCATGGTACACTGCAGAGTTCAACTTTTGCTGGTTTGAATTCTCTTTCTGACCCTCACTGATCTCTTGTTCCCATCATTATAAGCCAATAATTCCTGACAGGAATCCGGTGGTAGTTCTCAAACACAGGAATTGGTAGGTTTTCATCATATATCACTGCATTGTATCACTTCTCTATACTGGCATTCCTGTTTAATATCATATTTTATCTTAACAAACAATTTAATATAAGATTAATACTTTTAGAATTTGTATATAATCATTGCATATTTTTGTGTCTCTATTATTTTTCCAAGATAGTATGTGCCATGTCCCAAACTAAATAAAAAGCAAACATAAAATTTAGAAATTCTTACATAATATTTTGCAGATTCTTAATATAACTTTATATCACTGAAAATTAACATTTGTTTTAAAGAGTATTTTATGAAAAAAAGGCAGTAATTATAGAAAAGTCAATACCTGTTCTTTCTCCTTTCAAATCAACATTTTAAAGTTTAAAAATTTTTAAATTCAAATACCCTCATTATGCTTTCTATTTCATGAGAAAATTTAGTTTTTTTCTTTCTTTTTTCATTTTTTAACAAGTGCATTGATGAACCTCAGGTTGTGTGCAGCCATCCTTCTAGAAACATAGCACCTTTTGTCTTCATCTGACTTTCTTAGAGTTACATGAATAATTTAGATCAGTTCCACTTATAATTACATATTGCATCAATCTTCAAAGTAATTAGAGTTACTTGAATTATGATACACATTAAAATATATACTTGCTTGGAAGAGCTTGCTCCTTTTTCAAAAATAATCCTATAAAAGTACTATCCATTATGAAAAAAAAAGTTGCCACTGACAACAATAGAATAAGAGTTTGGTCTAAGCACATATCTAAACTACTACAGGAATTTCAGAGTACCTGATATATCAAAATACTTTGTGTAATGATTTCAGTATAAAAAATACTGATGTTTACTCTTATTCCTTTAATGACTCTTTGCATTCAAAAAGTAATTCAATCTTCACTTGTACTTATCTCCTCATTTAGATCCACAACTATCTCTTATGTTGCAACTCTGTGAAACTGTATTCTATTTCCACTCTCTTTTTCTTATAGTGGATTGGGTGTATTTTCTTGGGATGATATGCTTTCAGAATTCTTCCATTTCCAAAATGAGTTTTTATTATACTGGCAAATAAACACTCTTTTCCATGGATATAAGTCCCTTGGATCATAGAACTTTCCTTTCAATACTTGGTACATATTATTGCATTGTTTTCTATCTTTCAGGGTTGTAGATAGTCCATTCTTACCTGATTTTCATTTTATTTAACAACCCTTATTTGTCTAATACTTTTTAACATATTTTTGTACTGAGACTTAAGAAACGTCAAGAAAATTGATGCTAAAGGTGAACAATTTTGTTTAATATTGCTGGATTTCTATGAGTTCGTTCATATAAACACTCACTTCATTCCTCAATTCATAGCAGTCTGCTTATTTATAATATATGTAAATTTTTATTTGCTCATCTACAAAACAGTTAGTGTTTTCAACCTTATGTGCATAATATTATTATCTTTTGAAAATGTTCTCCCCCCCCAGAAAATCATAACCCAGCTTCCCAGATACTTTTTAAACTTTTTTTTAAAAGCTATAGAGAAGCGGATGTGGCTCAAGTGGCTGGGCATCCGTCTACCATATGGAAGGACCTGGGTTTGATCCTGGGGACCTCCTGGTAAAAAAATAAAATTTAAAAAGTGAAAAAGTTATAGCTTACGTAAATGTTACATTGACAATACAGCAGATTCCCATATACCTTATTCCCTCTACCTCCCACACTTTTCTCCATTAAAAACATCTTTCATTACCGTGGTACATTTGTTACAATTGATGAATACATATTGAAGCATTGCTACTAACCATGTTCTATAATTTACATTATTGTTTACACTTTGTACCGCACAATTTTGCAGGTTTTTTTTTTTAATTTTTTAAATTTTATTAC
>PVKH010042965.1:0-10769 GCA_004027955.1 Chaetophractus vellerosus | reverse complement strand
ATAGCAGTCAAACCCTACGAGGTAGCAAGCGGGGGGCACCTGACCCAGCATCTGCCCCTCTGCCTGGAGATGCATTTTCACTTTCCTTCCTCTCTCTCGGGGAGGGAATGATCCTATGTGAAAAACCCACTGAGGCGAGGGACAAAGGAGAAGTGTCCAAAGCCTGGATAACCCTCCCGCCAGCCAAGCCCGGAACAGAGCTCCAGCCCCTCCCGGCTAAGAAGGGCTTCTCTGCCCCCCGCGAGCTTGGCACTGATGTAGACCACCGTCACCGCATCAGCTCCCCCAGCCCTGCACCATCACGCCAGCGAGCCTCTTCCCCGCTTCACGCCGATTTCCAAGCACTTTAACAGGACGGCTCCTGCCATCCCTGTGGAAGCTTTACCCCCTTCCCAGAGCATACACCACCCCACTACTCCTTCTGTCGGGGCCAGGGCCGCCCCATCTCCGAGCTCAGAGACAGCTGTTTTACTACTTTAAAACAGACACTAAACAGGCCCATTTCTAAAACACCTGAGTTTGAGATGAGTCACCGACAAGACAGATGTCACAAATCATCAACAGCATTAAAGTCGGGGTGAAAAAGAATCAAGGGGAGATTTGAGGCTTTAGCAAAAGGGAGGTGAGCAGGTTTATCTTTGTTCGTTTGTTTTGTTTTGTTTTTTTTCCAACAAGTTTAAGAAAACCTTTCAAGGGTGTCCTCTTCAATCTGGCCAAAGAGAGGGACTGTGTACTAGACTAAGACGGTGGAGCATATAAACTGCCGCCACTGGGTGGATTACTGGCTCTTTCCCAGTTTAATCAGCTGTCTGCAGGACACCGCCAAGTGAATGAACACACTTCAGAGACGGAGAAGGCTGATTTATGGCTCTCGGGGTTGCTGTTTCTTTGGGGCCAGCTCTTTTCTTCCTGCAAGACTCTTGAGAAAGAACTCCTGGTCTGATCCAGTTCCCTTCCCTCTCTGCTTCCCAAACCAGGCTGCTCTCCCAAGGAGCAGCTTTGCCGGAGCCTTCAAGGAACCTGAAAAAATAAATTACTATTCTTATTGGACAGTCGCAAATGTGTGGGTCTACAATCTCCCTGGGCAAGGCAACAGAACCCGGGGGCAGCCTTTTCAAACAACATCAAAATACACAACTACCCCCAAACCAACCGGGACAAGACAATGCATAAACGCATAATTTCAAAGTTAGCTTCCTCTCTATTCCTTGCAATGATGTATCCTTGTGAAGCTAGGTTCTTGGTATTTGCTGTGATAAAAAGCAAGTTTCACATGAAAAACATCATGGAATGGGAAATGCGAGGTGATGTTCAATCTGATTCTGAGATGTGAGAAGCTGTACAGTGCCGAACCGGCACGTGCATTTAATTAGTAATTGGTAAGAGCGAAATAAAAATGTTCTTTCAATTTGTGTGAATTTTTTTAAACACATTTTGTTAGGACATAAATACTTGAGTTCTTTGAACCTAATTACCTAATAAACAGCTGCTAAGTATTTCTTTTGGCCACAGGGCACAATGGAAGAATTTCTGAGACATTGAAGGGGCTCCATGAACTAAGAACATCTTGGGACCTCTCACTTACAGAATAAAGTAAGCTTTTGTGGATTTCAAGACCCTTCATTAAAAAAAAATTGCATTAACATCCCTGGATGTTAATAAAGAAATAAACTATGGAAGTGAAGGGGCTAGCCAGCCCCACTCTGGACGAGACCCTGGACTGGACACCTTCTGCCGTCCCTGCCAGCCCACTGTCCCCCTCTCTGCCTACAGTCCAGGCCACAGGGAGCAGGGAGGTGATCGGAGGGAGGGAGGAGGAGAGGGGCCTCCAGCAGGGTCCCATCGGGAACCCCAAGGTTCCTGAACAGCTCTGGCCCCTCGCCCTTTCTGGCCTGGGGTGACAGGGCCTCACTGTTATTATGAATTCTGGGATATAATGCAACCCCTTGAGTTTCCTACATCCTTTTTTAAATTCTCCCCAAATGACCCACATTTGAGTGGCTTCTGTTTCCTGCCAAGACCCTGACTAACACGGACACCGATAAGGCTGTTAAGAAATACCAAAGTATTTATTACAGTCTTGTTCCCATGGCCTTGACATGTTAAACACGAACATCCAAAGACCCCGCACTGGCCCAGGACATAGACCACTTTAAGAATCCCTGTTTGAAAACCAGGCCTGGCCATCTTGGTCCCTAGCACATGGGGCCCCTCTGGAGCCTGAGTTTCTGGAATGGTGGTGACCTGTCAGCCACGGAATACAAGGGTCCGCACAGGCTTGGGCCTTAGGGCTTGGCCATCCCCAGGGGCCCTTCATTCTAGGGAGACGGCTCAGGGTAGGGAGGGCTGAGCATCCTCTCACATCTTGCTGCCAGACGGAAGGGGCAAAGCTGGGGGAATGCAAAGACCCTGTAGTTGGGTTTTGGCACTAATAACAGCTCAGAGGTCAAACACTGCCGACCCCTTTTAGAAGAGGTGGAAACCAGCACCTAGCCATGTACGGCGGAATGTCACCATCAGCTATGAAAGTGAAACCCCCACTTTGTAACTGTTGTACCTGCATCCTCATGGGTCAAGCTCAGATATCACAGGAGTGATCTGCTAAAGTGTCTGGAATGACTCTGCTCTCTGTACCGAGTGAAACTGCAGCCCCTCCCGCCACACTGCCTAAGCCCCGCAGCGCTTCCTCGCCACCTTCCCGAGGCCCAAAGAGTCACGTGGCACTGCTGTTCTCACTGCCGCCCTCCTAGATGAGGTGCACGAGCAGCGCAGAGCAGGCCGAGCCGAACGCCAAGCCCAGGCACAAGTAAAAGGACATCACCACGCCTGTGGCCTCAGCCAGCTCCTTGCGCACGATCTTCGGCCCGTACATGAGCGCCAGGGTGCCGAGGTAGCCGTTGCTGAGCCCCAGCAGGGAGGTGAAGAGCGTGGGGTAGACGTCTGACTCGAAGACCACCGTCCGCAGGTGGTCGCGGGGCTGGTAATTGCAGAACATGAAAAGGGGGATGAAGCAGGTCCGGAGGAGCACGAGCCCCGGGAGCAGCTTGCTTTTGGGCCCCGGCACCTGGACCCACACTGTCATCTGCCGGCCACACAGGTCGGCAAAGTTGAACAGGAGGAAGGTGGTGAGGGGGACGAAGAACTTGGTGGCCCACGGCGAGCCCGAGCCCTTGCTGAGGGACTCGATGTTGGCAGAGATGGCGGGGAAGATGAGGCTGGTGACAAAGAAGAGGTAGCTGACACAGAAGCCCAGGCCAGCGGTCTTCTTCAGGATGGGGCGTAGAGGTGGCGTGTGGGGACTGCTGGAGCCGCAGGCCATTAAGTGGGCTTTGGGGGAGTCCAGGGGCTGCCCCTCTTCACTAGGAAACACGTGGGCTGGCCAGGCAGGCCTCATGTAGTACCTGCGGGGAGGAGAGAGGGTGTCTGGTCAGAGGCCAGCCAGAAAGCAGGGCCCCTTGGGGTTTCCAGGGACGGGGCGGGGGCGTGGGGGACAGACCTTAGAGTAAGGCGTGGGTGCTCAAAACCGAACCTTTAGGCCCAGCATGTCAAGCCCAAGCCCTGCCCAGCCATCAGCCCCGGGGTGCCCCGAGATGATACAGGCTGTAGCCCATGGCTGGAAGAAGCCCGCGCAGCCCCCCGCCTGCCGCCCTGGCGCTGGCCGAAAGGCCGGACTCCAGCTAGGCATTCTGTGGCGGTGGCCGTGCCACGAGCAGGGACAGAGGAAACCAGCACCAAGTACCACACAGCGAGCCAGGATTCCTTGTGGCTCACTTGTTTTGTTTCATTTTGGAGGGGGGAGGCAAAGATAAAACAGCATTTAAAAACACAATTTTTAAAAATTGCAAAAGTAGCATATGCTTGAGGCAATGAACCCAAATAATGCAACAGAGAAATGATAGAGTAGAAAGAGAACTCTCCACTCCCACCCTTGACCGCTCTCCTTAGTGGCACTGCCGATTAGCAAGCTGATGCAGTGTCCCATCCACAGGCAAACACAACACACACACACAAAAGGGGATCACACCCTACCCATTGCGAAACACTCTGCAACAGTATAGTGAAATGCGGCCTGAATATGTGCTTGACTATTCTACAGAAATATGTCCCTATAACTGCCTGACGAGCAATATCCTGGGGCTGTCCTTTCACACCGGTACAGGGATCTACAATTTAACTGCTCCCCTACTGAGGGACATTTAGGTTAGCTCTAGATGTTCACTATTACCAATAATGTTGCAATGACTATCTCTATACATAAATGCTTGCACACTTACACTAGCATTTCTGGAGGGCAGATTTCCAGAAGAGGAATTGATGGATTGAAAGATTTGCACATTTATATTACCAATTTCCCCGCCCCCACCTAAAGTAACCTAATTTGTCAATTTCTAGAAAACAGCTTGTTTATTTCTTTTAAAAACAACAACAACAAAAAAACACCTGACCACAATATTAGTTTACTGGTTTATCATCTGTCTCTTCTGATGGAAGGCAGGGGCCTGGGGAAAGGACCACATTGGGTTGTTCCCAGTTAAATCCACAAGGGCAGAGTAGCCATCCAAAAGCTATTTGTTGAAAGAATTGATAATAAATAGCCTATAAAAGTGCCCTTTCCCCCATACCCTCAACACTTAATAGTATCACTCTTATCAAGCTTGGGTCACTTTGCCTTGCTGTGTGACCTTGCCTGAGTCAATCAGCCTCTCTGGGCCTCGGCATCAGCTGCCTGTATTAATGTGGTCAAACAGAAGGGCTTGATGTGGTGGGAGGGAGAGTGGCCTGGTGACAGCTGGGTTCTGGTTTCAGCCTTGCTTCTGCCCCCATGTGGCACTGAGCAGGTACTCCCCTCTCTGGGCCTCAGTTTCCTCCTCTGTAAAATGGAGGGTTCTGCAACTGTGGTCTTTTGAGTTTAGGAGGCAGTTAACTGGAGGTGCCTGCCAGTCCTCCCATCCTAAGAGCCACAGATAACCAGCGAGTCAGCAGGAGGATTCCTCCCCGAAATGTGCTTCCCCGGGAAGCTGCTGAGCTAGGGCTTCAGCCGCCTTGTTTCACAATCACTGTCCAGGGAAAGGCAGTTTTACTTCTCCCTTTACTCAGCGCCAGGTCCCTACCTCGAATCTGTTCTGAGTAAGAGTCCCACCAAGTTCCTCTGGTCAAAACGCCACCAGGATGGCAGGCACAGCCCGAGGCAGCAGGGCCAGGGCAGTGAACAAAACTCAGGCGAGTCTCTGTCCTCAGGAGGCTCACGGTGCAGTGGGGAGACAGGCAATAAGGAAAACAAACGTGCGAGGATGTTATAACTTGTGCTATAAGGAGGCAAATGTATACTGTATAGTATACAATGTAACTGCACAGAAAAGAAAATGAGGGCCCAGCAAGGGCGGCCCCTTCACCTGGAGTACTCCAGCTGGGGCAGCAGGAGGTAGAGGCCGACGCAGAGCGCGAGGATGAGGTCCGCCGTCAGAAAGAAGGCCAGGGCGCTGTCGGTCACGTCGCTGGACGCCGCCAGGTCCACCAGCGAGGCCACGGCGCTGATGGTGCCCCCCATGGCTCCTCCTGTAGAGACCAGAGGACACTGTGGAGATGGTCGGGGCTGGGGAGGGGCGGGGCGGGGGTCCATCCTCCTTGAGCCTCAGGCCTCCTCCCTCCCGACACGCTGGGGTTTAAAGGAGTCGAAATGAAAATTCTCTCTGCTGAGAAAAAAGCTGTAGTTCCCCCAGGATTCTGAACCCTTGGCAGCCTTGGAGCAGGTCTGCCGCCCGCTGGGAGCTTCCAGTGTCGTTAGTCGATGTCCCCACCCCCCAGGGTCTGTGGCTTCACGGCCCCACTGCTCTGCTTCCTGGTTTCATTCTGACCCTTAACCCTCCCTTTCTCTTTACTGCCTTTCAGGCGGGGTCTCAGATTTTAGATTCAGGGCCTGGAAATCTCAGAGAGCTCTGTCTGGACTTCCTCTCCCCTGCCCACAGTTCAAACCACCCTTCAATAAAACCGGGAAAGAAGCTCGCGGAATTTCCTAGTGTAGGTTCCCTGCTGCCTCCAAAGCCATCCTGCCTGGGGCAGTCCTTACGGGGTACAAAACCGCACCCAGGAGCTCACAGGACTCAACTGTGTACCCAGGCAGCTGGGGTACTGTACACTTGTGAGCACACCTGCAGTCTCACAGTCTCATATACTGACACGGTCTCACATATACACATGCTCACACACACATACACAATCTCACACATTACACAATGACACGCATTCTCACACTCACTCATGCATGCAACTGTCCCAGCATGTGGACTGTTCCGTTGTAACACGGTCTCCGACTCATCTCACCCTTGTGACCCTGACGCTCTCCCTGAACCTCACAGAGGAGGCAAGTTGGGTTCAGGAGCCCAACACATGAAGCCTGACCCCTGGCTCTACTACTTACCAGCCACGACCCTGGGGGCTAATGTGACTCCTCGGAGCCACAGTTTGCTCATCTCTAAGATGGGGATAATGACAGCTGCCTTCAACAGCTGCTCTGAGGACTGAATGAGATGCCATGTGGACAGTAGGTTTTCAACGAGTGCTAGTTCCCTTCCTTGCCACAAGCACACAGTAGTTTCCGGGAGGCAGGGAGGGTGCCTTACTTTTCTTCTGACCCTCACAGCCACTGGCCGTCAACTGTGCTGGCCATGAGTCAGAAGGCCTGGGTGTAGTCCCAGTGTGGGCAGTGCAGTGACAAGTGTGAGCAGGGCATTCGACTCCACTCTGCCTCAGGCTATTTGCCTGGAAAATGGGGCTGATACTTGTCCTATCCATGCCATGAGACTGCAGGAGGTGGAAAGGGGACAGTGAATGGAAAAAACTGACTACATGGACAGGGCTATTCTTATCAATACAGTAAGTGCCTGGCAAAGACGGTGGGTTGACTGGCTGAATGAATGAGCTTGCCCACTTAGCGCTGCCACAAATGGCAAACATGGAAACAGCAAACTGGTCTGTGTGTGGACATGAACTGCTTTGTCATCATCAAACAGCCTTCCCCGGGCACCACTTTCCTGCCATTGTTGTGTGGAGCAGAGGGAGAGGGATAGCTCAGGCCCCACGTAAAACAGGCAGCGGCCCTGAAACACGATCCTCCCCCCCCACCCCAACCTTCCCAACATAAGCTCTGATTAGCCTGGGGGAGTGGCTAGAGGTTGGGATTTGAGGGGGGCAGGGTAAGGATACAAAAATTAGCACAGTGATTAAAAGCACAGACTCTAGAACTAGAGTGAGTCGAATCCCAGCTCTACCTCATCTATCTGTGTGACCCTGAGCAAGTCACTTAACCTCTCTGTGCCCCTGTGTTCTCATCTGGAAAATGAAGATGCTAATAAGACCAACATCTTAGGGCTGTTATAAAGACTAAAAAGATCATGTCAACCTCTTAGGACTGTTGTGAAGATTAAAAGGATAATGTCAAGTGCTCAGAACAGTGCTTGGCACAGAGAATTGCCATATAAACCCCTCTGACTCCCAGTTAAGTATTTGGCTATTTCTGTCCTTCCTACATCAAAGCAGCAACAAAAGGGTAAACTCTTTGCCAAAAGGGTGCCCACTTTTGAGAAGCCGTAATCTCCAGCTGAGTGTTTTGTAAAAACAGGGGCTAAACTCACGAAGGCATTGCCTTGCCACCCCAAGGAAGACTATCTTAGCATCAGTGCCTGTTGGTTTTCCTCTCCCTCTTTAAAACTTGTAGAGAATTTACAATATTATCATCAGCAACAAACCAGGCCTTCAGGGGGCTCATCCTTCATGACTCCCTACTTTTATCTCATCAGTTATGGAAATACATGCAAATGAGGGTTTCAAAAAAACACCAGTACAAAACAAATGAATTGTTCCTCAGATGCCAACACATGTGGAATTCACAGATCATGGACTCCTCTGGACAAAAACAAGTGGGGCTGGCGAGGGGGCGTGTGGGCCCCTGGAGATTGGAACCTTGGATTTTCCAGGGTGATGGTGTCACGCGGCAATAACAGTGGCTCAGGGCCAAGGGTAATTAATACTGAAGGGTAAGTACTAAATTAATCCATCTTTCAAAAAAATGAAATTTCTGGAAAATTTGCAGGAGACTTCCCTTCTCTGGAAGATACTCAGGAGGGCTTCCCAGCACAAACAGGTGTTGGGTCATTGGCTCCTAGAGACGTAGCCAGGCTGATGGTATATTTAAAAATACGTCCATGGGGCCGTCTGTAGCCCAATTGGTAGGGCGCCGGTTTACCACATAGGAGGCCCTGGGTTCGGTTCCCGGGGCCTCCTTGAGCGGGCAGACTGCCTTGAGAAGGCAAGCTGTCGCGGGCAGGGCAGGCCACCGCGGGCAGGGCAAAGCCACCGCAAGCAGGCAGGCCGCCACGCGGTGAGCTGACTCAGCGGGTCGCCGCAGTGGGGGGAGACAAGCAGACACAGAAGAATGCAAAAATGAACACAGCAAGAACAAGCAAAAAGGGGGAGGGCTATGTAATAAATAAAAAATAAATCTTAAAAAAAAAAATACGTCCAGCAGGATGGAGGGAAATGCTAGGATAAGAGCCGCTTTCTAAGACCAGAGGTGACAGAAGGGATTAAATCCAATGGTTGGTGGCTGCTACCTTTAGCTCAAAGATGCCCTTCTTAAAGTGTGGCAAGCAGCACTTTGTACTCAGGAAACAGCAACAGGTCCATTTTTTGTTGGTTTTTAGGTCTAGGGCTTTCCCAGGTTAAGAACCAGAAGCCTAATCCAATACATCAAAGGTGGCAAACAGATGTGAGCGCACGTCTACATTCTGATCAGTTGAGAGCAACTGCCTGGAGTGCAGTGTTGAGAAGGATTCAGAGGTTCGGGAGGAAAGGTGCCGGCCCGCTACAGATGCCTGGCACTTGTGTGGGACTGGGAGGTGTTTGTCATCCCTGCCCCATGTGCTGCCTGGCATTGTGAATTAATGGGCACAAAACACATTTTTTGTGAAAGTCCTCAAGCAGGCAAATGTGTAAGGCACTGCACTCCAGGGACATGCGGAAATGCAGGCAGAACAGCCGAGCCTCCAGTCTTGCTCTACGGGGCCGTGGTCTCCTGGTAAAGCAGATTCCCACTGACCCAGCTCTTTTCTATCCTGTTAGGACATCTGGCTGAGAGACACGTGCTTCTCTGGCTTAGAGAACAGAACTGCTAAAGTCTAGACAATGGGCTTAGCATTGGCATAAAAACTCCAGCCAGAGGGGCCAGCCCCAACCACGCCTCAGTACTCCCGCCCACACCCGAGGTCAGGGGTAATGGAGGAATAATGCCCTAGGCCACAGCTCCTGAGGACGGGGTCTTGGACATCCCTGAATCCCCAGCGCAGAGGTCTTCTACCAAACTAGAAAGGAAAGGAAGATGGAAGAAAGGAAAGGAGAAAAGAAGAGGGGAAAAAAAAGGTAAGGGAAAGGGAAAATAAAGGAAAAGAGAGAGAAAAGGGGAAAGAGGGAAAAGGGAAAAAGGCAGGAAAGAAAAGAACCCTGATTTCAGAAATTGCATCTTGTAGACGGGCTGTATTTCCCAAAAAAATGGCTGCAAGAACATTTCCCCTCTCCCAGACTCTTCTTCCAATATGACTGACATACTCTCCCACTGAGAGCTGGATGTCTATGCTCTCTCCCCTTGAATCCAGGTGGAAATGGCCCTAGATGGCTTCTGTGGCTGCGTTAAAAAAGGAAGTAAAGCTTCTGCCTGGTCTCTTAAGAGGCTCACTCTTGGAACCCAGGCACCATGCCACGAGGAGGCTCCCGCAGCCATGGTGACGTCCACACGGAGAGGAACCCAAGCCTCTGGCCCCAGCCCCACCCCTGGGGTCCCAACGCACCAGCCGAGCCACCAAGCCTCCTGACAGTGGATCCCCCAGGCCCCAGTCAAGCAGTCCCAGCCAATGCCGTGTGGAGCAAAGCTGAGCCGTGCCACCAAGTCCTGCCCAAACTGCAGATTCCTGAACAAAACAAAGGGTGGTGGTGGCTGTAAGTCACTAAGCTTCGGGGTGGTTGGCCCATGACAAGAGATAACTAATATACTTCTCACACACGTTTCCCTTCCCCGGAGGGCCACCGCCTGCTCTCCTCTGCCTCCTTCCCGTGGTCCCCAGGTGGACGGACCTCTCACCTGATAAAAGCGCCTGGGAATTCCTCATCGGGAAGGAGCCGGTCATGCCGAAGATGCTGCTGCAGAAGATGGTGGAGGTGCCGCTGAGGAGGGCCATGCAGACCAGGGTGACGACAAAGAAGCCGCGGCCCCAGGAGGAGGTGTCCACCTTCACCAGCACGGTCATCCCCACAAAGATGGACAGCATGGTGGCCAGCGAGGCGAGGACCCGGACATGGACTGGCACCCTGGGGTGAGGACAGAGGAGGCAGTTAGCGGCCCGCTCGGTCCACCCCACGCGGGCTGGGGCCGGTGAACCATCTCAGGGGAGGCAGACGAGCCCGGTGGTCGCGGCTGTCCACGCTGGAGGCGGGAGGCCTGAGTGCGAATCGTGCTGTCCCTGAGCACCAGCTGCGTGGCCTCGGGTAAGCTCTGGTTTCAGCTTCTACGTCTGTACAGCGGGGAGGAGACTTGAACTCGCTCCCAGGGTGGCTGTGAAGATTCAAGGAGTTGATGTGTGTGGCGTGCAGAGATCAGGGCCCGGCTTGGGGAAAGTGCTCAGGAGATACTGCTTCCCGTGATCTCGCTGGGAGGTTCGAGGCCAGCCCTCTGCTCCTCCTGCCAAGGGCTGAGCTCCACTGGCTTTGTCTAATGTTTAAGC
>PVKH010042964.1:0-10768 GCA_004027955.1 Chaetophractus vellerosus | reverse complement strand
TTGTTTGCTTGCTTGTTGTTTGTTTTTGTTTTTAGAAGGCACTTAGGACTGAACTCGGGACCTCCCATGTAGGAAGCAGGCGCTCAACTGCATCAGCCACATCCATTTCCCAGCTGTGCATTTGTAGTTAAAGAAGTTTTTATCTATTCCTAGGTTTCAGAGACTTTTTAATAGGAATATTTGTTACTTTTTCTACTTTTTTCATCTACTGAGATGCTCTTATTATTTGCCTCTTTATAGTATTGATTTGGTAAATGATTTGGTTTAATTTTTGTATTTTGAACCAGCCTTGCATTCCCAAGACTAACTCAACTTAGTTATATAATGGGAGATTAAATGGCAAATATTTTCTTAAGAATATTTGCATCAATATATATGAAGGATATTAATCTATTTTTTTCTCTTATAATGGCTGGTTTGTCTGGTTTAGTACCTGGGGAATCCTGGCCCCATAAAATATGTTTGGAAGTAGCTCTTTACCTTTTATTCTTTGGAAGGGTTTCTGTGGAATTAGTATTAATTCCTGTGTCACTATTTAGTAGAATTTACCAATGAAGCCATTTTTGGAGTTTGCTCCATTATAAAATTATTTTAAATATATTTAATTTATTTAATAGATATCAGATTATATAGTATACCTTTTGTTCTTGAGTGAGCTTGGTAATTTTAGCCTTTGAAGGAATCTGTCCATTCATTTGTTTTAGAATTTATGGATATAACATTGCCCCTAATATTCACTTAATGTACTTTTGAAAATATACTTTTATTATAGAGCTTGTGAACTTGCAAAACAATCGTGTACATGTGTGGAATTCCCATACAAAACCCCTCCACCAACACACTTCACTGTTTTGGAACATTTATTACAAATTATGAGATAATATCATTGGGCTATTACTACTAGCTATGTTCTATAGATACATTTGGTATATTTTTCCATACTCCTTTATAATTAACACAGTATATCTTTGATGTTGATGCTAGGAAGTTACAGTATTGCTGTTAACTACAGTCTATAGATTACACTGATTGTATTAATGTCTATGGACTGAATATCATAGTGAATCCAGAGGTAGATGAGAATTGCAGCTAATAGTACAAATTCAAGAATGTCCTTCTATGAACTTGAACAAATGTACATCATTATCACAAGGTGGTAAAAATGTGGAGAAGCACAGGAAAAATATACAATATACTTTTGAAGTCTGTATCATGTGTAATTTTGACCCCTGTTTATTCCTGATATTGATAATTTATACTTCGTCTATTTTTCTTGGTCAGTCTAGGTAGTTATTTCCCAATTGTATTAATCTTTTCAAAGGGCCAACTTAAGATTTCGTGGCTTTTTCTCTATTGTCTTACTATTGTTTGCCTCGCTGATTTCTGATTTAATATTTCTTATTCTATTTAGTTCTTATTGCTTTGGAATTAGTTTGCATAGTTTCTTAGGGTGGAACTTATGTAACTGATTTGAGATCTTTCTTTTTTTCTGACAAGATTTAAGGTTATAATTTTTCCTTTAAACACTCTTTTAGCCATATCTCACAAATTTTGATATGTTGGGTTTTCATTTTTATTCAATGGGTAATATATCATTTCCTTTGAGAATTTTTCTTCAACTGATGGGTTATTTAAAAGTGTATTGTTTAATTTCCAAATATTTGTGGATATAAAAGGTCCATTTCTGTTATTAATTACAAATTTAATTTGTTGGGTTTGAAAAATATGCTCTGTATGACTTCAGACTTTTTAGTAATAATGAGATTTGTTGTAAAGAATCACATTTTATCTGTCCTGAGAAACCTTTCATGAGCACTTGTATAGAATGTGTATTGTGCACTAATTGCAGTGAGCTCCACAGATGTCAAGTCAAGTATGATTGATAGTGTTTTCCAAATTCTCTGAAAATATCATATCTTTGGATATTTATTTTTATTTAGTATGAGAGTCTCTGCTCGCTCTTTGACTAGAGTGTTTAGACCATTAACATTTTATTTAGTTATTGATATGTTAGAATTTATATTTGCCATTTTTTTTGTTTGCTTTCTCTGTCAATTTTTGTTCTTTCATTTTTTCCCCATTGACTGCTATTGTGTTAAAAGTTTTTAAATGTAATTTTCTGTCTTATTTTCACAGTAATTGCATCTGAGATTACAATACGCACCTAATTAATCACACATTGAATAATGCCAATTATTTATTTATTTATTTATTTATTTATTTATTTATTTTTATTCTTTATTTTTAAGGGAGCTTTAGAGAGCATAGATGTTACATCAAAAATATAGGGGATTCCCATATACCCCACCCCTGCCCCTCCCACACTTTCCCCCATTAACAACATCTTTAATTAGTACAGTACATTTGTTACAATTGAGGAACACATATTAAAGCATTGCTACTAACCACAGACAATAGTTTACATTGTAGTTTACACTTTGCCCCACAAAATTGTATAGGTTTTGACGGAATGTATAATGGCCTGTACCCATCTTTGTAATATCATGCAAGACAGTTCTAATGTCCCCAAAATGCCTCCATGTTATACTGATTCTTCATTCTCCCTCCCTTTAGAACCTCTGGTGGCCACTTTGTTTATAAGAATGATACAAGTTCTTCCATTGCTAGAATAATAAGTCAACTTTAATCCATAGTTAAATTCGCTCTTTATGTTTGTTCATTCTTCAATCTTAAGGATTTGGGGATGGTGGTACTCACTCTATTTCTGATTGAGAGGGGGCTTCAATCCCATGGGACAGATGGATAGAACTATCTTGCTTGCAGTTGTAGATACTCTCTGATTTTGGGGGATGGGTGTTGTCCATCATCAGTCTTTTGTTAGTTTTCTTGGGCAGATACAATGAACTGCAGAGTAGGTGTTGTAACTCTGCTGATATTCAGGGATCAACCAGCATATGAACAGACTGAAGATTCAAGTCTCTGGGACATATATTTAAGAAGTATATTACTAATTATAGGCTCAAATAAAAAAGGCAGAAGAGCCATTTGTAAGGAAATTATAAATGAGTCTAACTCTGTTACATTGGGGAGCATATACTCTAAATGAGGCCCACTGAAAGGATGCCACAATCCTGAGACTATCTGCCCTGCCAATAGTGTCTAGATGCCTTTAGAGCTTTGAAGAGCTCTGCTGTTTGAGGCACTATGTACTGTGGCAATCAATGAGATCCTGTTGAGACTTGCATAAGTGTAACTTCTGGGAATGCCCTCCCAATGCACTTGTAATTTCATGGCCATATAAACTCATTTGCATTTAATATTTCCCCATTTTGGTCAAGGTCTTTTTTCAAATGCATTGCTAGTTGGTGCTTGATAATAATCCCTTGGTGCCAGGAGTCTCATCCCCAGGGGTCAAGACCTATGTCGGGGGAAGATAGTGCATTTGTATACTGAGTTTGGCTTAGAAAGAGGCCACATTTAAGCAACAATGACACTTTCAGGAGGTAGCTCTTAGGCAATATATAATACTAGGCTAAGTCTCAATTTCACAAGAAAATTTTTGTAAGTACAAGCATTAATATCAATGGACTAGCAATGATGGTCTATCCTTCTTCGCTAGTCACTGCCCATGTACTCAGGGGTTTCTTGCCTCTCTACTAGAGAATGTAGCAGGTCTCCCCAGGATGGGAATCCAATATTCTTTCAGTATCCACCCACAAGATAATGCCCCATGACCACTTGAATATACTCAAATGCCAGAATAGCATGTCCCAGGTTCATCCCTCCCCACACATTCTCCCATCACTGACACCTCACACCAGTGATTCTCCCCTACCATAGTTGTGAATTTTCTGCAATCCAAAACCTCTCCAAAAACAAAACAAAAAAAAACACATAAAAATAATAAGAAAACAATAATAAATAAAAATAACATACAAAAATAATAAATAATAATACAATAAAATATATCATTATTTCTTTCATCACCATAAGATCAGTTATTTTCATATACAGTGACAGTTTCTTCTCTATGTTACCCAAGTGTCTAATTTTTTTTCACTTTATCTTCAAAGAAGCTTTAGGTTACAGAAAGATCACAGAAAATATAGTGGCTTCCTATATTCCCAACCCCCTCCCCCTCTCCAATCCTCCCCTATTAATAAGATTGGGAAATGCCAATTTAATTCCTGTAAAACATAGAGACTTTGCTCTAGTATGGCCCTTACCCTTTACCTCAATTTTACTATTTCTGTTGTACACTTTATATATCTGTTTTATATGCCCAACAAAATTGTTATTAATATTGTGTTTTATAATCTAAGTCCTTTAAAATTGAGACTTAAATTTTAAGAGAAAACATATGTGTATGCATTATTTTATTTTAACCTTATTTTAGCACTTCTGAGGCAATCCATGTCTCTTGTTTTGCCAAAGATCATCATATGAAGTCATTTCCCTCCAACCTGAAGGACTACTTTAGTATTACTTCTCAGGTATATCTGCTGGCAATATATTTTCCCATATGTTGTTTATTTGAGATTATTTTTATTCTGTCACCTTTCATGAAAAAGAAAGATGTACTCAGAGGCATATCCAAGAGATTAGAGGGTGAAGTCAACTGTCATGGAGAATTAGTCTCAGTATTTGACTCCTAGTCAAATCTGTGCCAGACTAGAGTTCAAAATTGCATGGGCAATTGTCTCTCATTTTGTTGCCAGTTTTCCCCTTTTGAAAAGAGATACTTATGTCAGTTATTACATGTTTGTTCCATAACCATATTTTGGATATATCAGGGGATGATAACTAGTATCTTTAGTTCATAGATCATTAGGTCAGGAGCTCTGCACCTGAGGGGTTGTACTTAGGAACCACATTTGAGGAGCCTCATGCCCACATGGAACTGAGTTAGATGCCAAGGCTGAAGTTCTAGCTGATGCTGTAATAGAATGAGTCTTGTGGGTACTTGAGGAGGTGAAACATATTTTAAATATGGAAGAAAAATAAATAGTTTATTGTTAGAGAATAGAATGTGGTAGCTTTAACATGTCCACAAATACTTTGATGCTCAACTACCAAGAAGGAAAGCCTAATTCCCCTCCCTTTGAATATGGGCTTAACATATTTGCTCACTTCAAATGAATAGTATAAAACAAATGATTGTGTGTATGGCCTAGGAGAGTAGGTCATAAAGTCCACTAAGACTTTCTCTTTGCTCTCACTTTTTTTAATTGTTTGCTTTGGAGGAGGATAGCTCCTGTGAGCTTGTAAGCAGTCTAGGGGAATGTCCACAGGTCAAGGAACTGAGGATGCCTCTGGCTAACAGTCAGAGGGAACCGAGGCCTCCTGCCAAGAGCCATGGGAGTAAGCCATCTTGGAAATGATCTCGCAGACCCAGTCAAATCTACTGATAACTGCAGCTCCTGCCAATGTTTTAACTACAACTGCTTAAAAGACATGGAGCTAAACTGCACTCAAATTCCTGGCCAACAGAAACCAAGAGATAATAAAAGTGTTGTTTCAAGCCACTAATTTTTGGAATAATTTGTTATGAAACAATATATTATTAATATAAAAATCCAGATGAGTCTTTGCTGTTCATTCTAAACACCAGTAGAATAGTAAATAAGAGTCTGCTCTATCTTTTGCTCTAGAAAAGATTACTACCCAAAGAATATTCATTACATTTGATGTGCATCTTTTAAGACAATGCATCTCTTAGTTCAAATCATTTTTCAAATAATGTTGAGAAATACTTATAATTATTTTTTATTGACTTATATGCTAACAGAGATATAAAATAGATATATTCAAAATTCCAAATCAAATACTTGCCTGTATATTTCTCAGATGTAAACAACCCCCCCAAAAGTCTGGTCATTTACATAAATGTGCAAGAAGTAACCTTCTCAGGTGGAGTTAACTACACGTAAACGTCAGAAGGGAATGCAGTTCACGGTGGGGTCCCAAGAAGTTCTTTCTTAACTTATGCATCCAAAATATGATATGTCTGACATAGAAAAGAAAATCAATCTGTGCATTTTGGTTTCTTTGATCTCTGTTTTTCTAACATCCATATTCCTTGAATGTTCATGTACACTTAGTAGCACATCAAAATCCAGATGGGTAACAAAACTTTCAGAATACCAATGTCTTTTGTAGAACTACTAAATCTGAAAAGCAATAAAAATAAATTGTAGTTTCTCTAAAACTTTTATTATATAAAGCTTGGCTTGACAATTTTTACATCTCCATTGTAATTAAGTTAATTTGTATTTCATAGTTTTATTCATTAAAAATTCATTAATTGAATAGAGATTTATTTTTTAGTTAATGATTGAAAAGGAATTTTTCACATTCTATTATGCAACTATTGATGCGCTTAGGATTTTAAGTTCTTCCCATAAAGATTTGTATATAATGTTAAGTTGAAGAGCTCACTGGAATAGGTATGTGCCCTATAGATTTATGACTGCTGAGAAGCAAATGGAAAGCCAATGGTCATTTTTATCATCACTGAAAATAAATTCAACCAAGGACAATAACAAGTCAACCATGAAATTGTACACTTAAGCTAACGTCACACTGACAACAGAAATGGCAGAGGAAATTTATATATACTTTCTAAGATCTCATCTGCTGAGTGTTATTTGGCAAAATCTTTTCTATGATCCATTTTAGTGAAAACAGCAGTATGCCCATTTGCTGTTTCAATTTCTATTCTCAAAACTTATATTGATCAAAGACAGTTACTTCAAGTTTAAAAAGACAGTAGCTAATATTTCCATGTCAAATTTCACTAGGGTAGTTTGTTCCTTTAGATATGTCAAGAGTTAATCAAATCTTGAGAAATAATATATTGGATAAAAATAATGATGAATATTTGTATCTAAAATAGTAATATTAAATTGTATATAGGTGTGTTTATATATGTGTGTATGTGTATATACACAAGGTAATCTTCAGAATTAAACCAAATAATGTAGATACAATTACAACATCCATTTTATATTAGTCAAGAAACTTAAGCAGTAAAGCTAATTGTCCATGATCATAAGTTAGTAAAAGACAGAGTTCAGTTTTAACACATTCAGTCCACCTACATGTTTAAATGTTTCTTTTTCATCCAAAATATGGCTAGTAATTATAATCATGTTAATTATAAAAATATATATCATTCATTAACTTTTAAATTTGTGCTATGGAGTATTCTAATGTTTGCTTATAAATTATGTGATAAGATCTTCACAAGAGTGCTTGGTCCTTATTTCACAGATGAGGTAATAATCTAATGCAGGTTATGGGACTTCTAAGCCCTATTACTGGTTATTGGAGGCATGGGATTGAAATACATATCTATTTAAAGAGCAATAACAAAAATTTACCTTTGATTTTATTGATTTCTTATATTATAAAAAGAAGCAATTTAAACAAATATTTTCATGCATTTTCTATTTTTTACCTAGTTTATTATCTACAATTAAGCACCCTGCAGCAAGAAGAATTTAAAATCCCATTTTATGTGCCTAAAAGATGAGTGACCAATTGGATAAATGAAAAGATAAAAGAAATGGCAATTATTTAATATTTATTATATAGAATCTACTTCACTTTTTAAACATCTGTAAACATACATATCTTGTGACCTGGTCTACAAATTTTCTTAAGAATTCATTTTAGTATAATTTGGAAGGATATTGTGAAACAACAAATATTGTTAATAAAAATCTAAGAAATAAAAACCATCTGTGGAATAATAATATGATGACGAAAATGTGAATTGAATACTGGTTATTGTGCATGCATAACTCATGTCTTTTTTCTCTAGACTTAATACCCCAAAGCATATTGCTAGAATTAAGGCAATGAAAAATTTACTTTTGACTTACAGTGTTTAAACATTACTTATAAAGTCATTATTAAATAGGTACATTTAAATAGATACATTATAATTATGATACAATGTTTAGTTTTTTATTTAGTTTTTACTATGTCAAAGATAAGATTAACAGTTAAAGAAGTTTTAACAAAATGGATTATATTCTTAAATGAGATATGAAATACAAATCAAAAGATTAAACATTTATATAATTTCATGAAATATTACATTTATAATATTGATTTATTAATATGGCACACATAATTGAATGCCACCCTGGGACATTATCCCTATCAGGTAACCAAAATATTTATTGAACAATATTTTCTGTCAATCCAGAGAGCACTTAAAATACTAAGGTGAAAAAAAATTAAAAGTGTCAGGAAATTCCTGGAGGCATGAAGGGGGGAAAAAATAATTGTTACCTTATGCTAAATGTACTTTCGTAGTGATAGGGTACAAAGAGTGTATGAAAAGTGATGAATTGAAAGTAAAGTACAAGATGGGATGGAAATGGGAGGCATGAAAAGACACATCTGCATTTCTGCTTTGCTTTCTTGAAGAAACGTACTCTATCAAAATGACATATTTGAAAAGTTGCGTTCTTTGCAATTTCCAATCTCTGTTCTTATAAGTTTCTGTACTTTAAGGTAACATTATATTCTGTATAAAAGAAATAGAATTTGTTTTATTTTCTTAAGCGACAAGACTAACAATTAAAACTTGGGTGACTGTAAGAGATTTACTCAGTCACTACAAGTTATTCTAATAAATACAGTTATATCAGCTGTTTTGAAGTTATATTATTCCTTATCAATACAGTTCAGAATGTTTTGGATCTTTCAACTATATTTTATGACTTTGGTGTATAGCAGGTATTTATCTCATTTAAACTAGAAAGGCCTATGCTTACCTGTCAGGGGATAGGTGTATTTACAACTTTATTTTTGAAAAAAATATGTTTAACAAGAAAGGAATATTTTGGCAGGAAATATTGCTTATCACTTTTAAGCAGGAAAACAGGTTTTTATTCACACTTTTTAAAATGTAATGTCTTTATTTACAACAATGTCTTTAAGCATCACAGTAGTCATAAAAAAAAGGAATAAAAAATGCTGTAACCTCAAGAAATAGTTTTGACACCATGAAACCTGTACTACGGCTGGAATCAGAGGAGATGGTTGCATTGAGCAATAAAGGAAATTTCAAATATCAGAGAAAGCAGGAGCAGAAAGCAAGTTAGCTGCAGTCTTCCAGGCCTCAGTAACTATAGTAGACAACTACCAATGCCATAGGCAACACTGTCTCATGACACTTATCCCAGCAGTAGAGGAATTGCAAGCCTTCAAGGAAATCACAACTGAGTTCCCACTCCAGCACAGAAGGAAGGGAAACAGCACCAATCCTTTGGAAACAGAAAATGCTCTTGTGTAAATACCAAGCATGTGGTGGGGGAGATTGTAAAGATCTGTGGTGGAATGTCTAGTCTTCCTGATTTTCTTGAATGGTAAAAACTTATATTTTCACTTTGGCACTATAATAAGTGGTTCAAATACCAAAACTGAAAAAGAAAACCTCATGAGGTTACATGTGCACTGATCAAATTTGAAATATGTGTGCTTAGTGCATATTAACCTACGTACAAATGCACACAACTTTTTATAATGTGAATAACAATTTAATATGCCCCTTACTCAAATGTTAGTTACTTTAATGCTATACAACTATTTTCAACAAACTTTCCATGTAGTCCACCTGAATTATAAAAACTGAAATGTACTGTTTTATAGTAACAAAATGCCAAATAATTAGCTTTTTTAAGTGTGAAGATACTTCATTTTTAATTATAAATGCATTTTGCTTAACTGGAAGTGTGTGTATATGTCTGTGTGTGTGCGTGTGTGTGTGTACGCAGTTATATAAAAACTTCAAATGTACTGCAATGGTAAATTTTAAAGAGAGTTTTCATCCATGATAAAGAAAATAAATCTTAACTTTTCAGCAGATGGCCCATAATCTCCATACCAATCCTCTAATTTTCTTGCATTTTGATGATTCATTTTACATCATAAGAAACATTTCACTAATCTCTGATTATAACACTGTTTTTAGTGTAATTCTCACTTGTTTCAATCAGTCAGTTTTCTTCACCATTGCAAGTTTTCCAGAAGCTTGGAAACTTCTGTAGGGAGGAGGGCTGATGAAGTTGTTGATAAAATGCCCATATAATCTTTCATACATTCAGGCTCATACAATTCAGTTCTTTCTCTTTTACCGTATCTTACCTGTATTCTCTGATATAAATTTCCATCACTGAGTTATCTCTCACACTCTACTATCCTGACTTTCAGATCACCTTACTAGAAAACAATTCTATAATTTGATCACTGAGCATTGCCTTCAACTCTTTCTTTACTGTCATCTAGCTCTCTTATCATAATAGGCATTTCCTTGAAGTAGCCATGAATAAAAGATATTCTTCTTCTTATAATTAATCCCATCAAGTAATAAGACCAAGAAAGTGGTCAGTATGCTTCTAGCTGACAAGTGGGCTTTGGAAATTACTGTGGCTTTCATTTCTATTCAAATATCTTTTAAAAATATATATATATATTTTTAAAAAGGTATTTATATTACATAAAATGTTACATAAAAATAGAGGGGATTCCCATATGCACCGCTTCCTACATCTCCCACATTTTCCCACATTAACAACATCTTTCATTAGTGTGATACATTCATTGCAATTGATGAACACATTTTGGAGCATTGCCACTAAGCATGGATTATAGCTTACATTGTAGTTTAAACTCTCTCCCGCACAAATTTGTAAATTGTGGCAAGATATGTAATGGCCCATATCTGTCATTGTAATGTCATTCAGGTATCTTTTCACAGTGAGGTCCCATTTGGCTTCCTTACTCTAATCTC
>PVKH010042963.1:0-10769 GCA_004027955.1 Chaetophractus vellerosus | reverse complement strand
CGGTTCTCCAGGAGGGAGGAGGGCGGGCTGGGGAGCGACCAGATAGCAGCACCCCGGTGTGTGCCAGTGAAGCCATGGCACGAGCTGGCCTGAGAATTCAGATTGTTCTAGCCTAGACTCTAAGCAAGGAAGGACACGTGCGTAGGGGAGGGGTGGGGGTGGCAGCCCAGCTGAGGGCTTCAGGCGTCAGAACTAGCGAGGACTGGGTGAACTGGGAGTGCTGCCCTTTTCCTAAACGGGGCAGTTGCTCCTGAAAGTGGGCTCATGCTGCTAGATCTTCTGACTTGTTAAGAGAAGAGATTTCTGTGGAATCTCCCAAGTTTTGAGTCTTGGCAACTAAGGCAATGTTTTTGAAAATACAGTGTGGCCAAACAAAGCACATCTATGGGGCAGACTTGGCCTGTGGGCCTTCCATCTGCAACCTCTGACTAGCTATTAGGAACAAATCAAAAGGAAGGAGGGGGTGCATCCCTGCCTTACCCTCCTGGAGAGTCCCTCAGAGGCGTCAAAAGTCCAGTCCTCCTGACCCTGCTGCTCTCAGAAGTTTGAATTTCAGCCTCTGTGTTAGCGTCAATAACCACGGGCTGCACAGAGTGCATCTAACTTAGCCCATAATGGATTCCTACCCACGAGGTCAAAGGCCAGTGAGGGGTCAAGAGAAGACACACCCCGGCTTGTGTGCGCCTCACAGGCCTCTCCACAGGGCGATGAAACACACAGGCCACGGTCAGGACGGAACACGCAGCCTCCCCACCTTCACACAGGCTGAGAAGCGCTCCAGAAGCCTGCTGGCGGCTCTCCAGGAGGCTGGTGTACATTTTTTTGTGTGTGTGGTAACACATATATAATATGTTTGACATTTTAGCCATTAAAAAATTTTTTTTTAAAATTTTACTTATTCCCCCCACCTTGTCGCTTGCGCTTGCTATCTGCTCTCTGTGTCCATTCGCTGCACGTGCTTCTGTGTCTGCTTGTCTTCTCTTCTCATCTTCTCTTTAGGAGGCACTGGGAACAGATCCTGGGACCTTCCGACATGGGAGAGAGGCACTCAATTGTTTGAGCCACCTCAGCTCCTGGGTTTGTTGTGTCCCTCATTGTCTTTTTCCTCTGTGTCTCTTTTTTGTTGCATCATCTAGTTGCTCCAGCTGTCTGCGTGGGCCTGCTTTTGCCTTCACCAAGAGGCCCCGGGAATCGAACCCAGGATCTCCCATATGGTAGATGAGAGCCCAGTCACTTGAGCCACATCTGCTTCCCATTTTAACGATTTTTAAGTGTACAATTCAGTGGCATTATGTGCTTCCATCACCACTATCCATTACTAAAACCTTTTCATGGGAAGTCGATGTGGCTCAAGAGATTGAGCTCCTGCCTACCACATGGGAGGTCCCAGGTTCGGTTCCTGGTGCCTCCTAAAGTAGACAAGCAAGACAGCGAGCTGATGCAATGGGCTGGTGTGGTGAGCTGACACAACAAGATGATGCAACAAGAGACACAAAGAGGGACACATAATGAGAGATACAACAAAGTAGGGAGCGGAGGTGTCTCAAGCGATTAGGCACCTCCTTCGTACATGGGAGGTCCCAGATTTGGTTCCCAGTGCCTCCTAAAAGAAAGATGAGCATGTAAAGAACAGACACAGCGAATGCAAACAATGAAGGGGTGGGAGAAATAAAACAAATCTTTAAAAACAAAAGAAAAAAATCTTTTCATCACCAAAAACAAACTCTTTACCTATTATATAATAACTCCTCATTCTTCCTCCCCAAGTCCCTGGTAACCTCTAGTCTACTTTCTGTCTCTATGAATTTGCTTACTCTAGATATTTAATATAAATGGAATCACCCAATATTTGCCCTTTTGTGTCTGGCTTATTTCACTCAACATAATGCTTTGCAGGTTCATTCATGTTATAGCGTGTATGAGAACTTCTTTCCTTTTTATTGTTGAACACTATTCCATTGTATGGATATACCTCATTTTGGTTATCCTTGGGTTGTTTCTACCTTTTGGCTATTGTTAATAATATGGCCAATAACACCGTATACAGGTGTCTGAGTCCCTGCTTTCACTTCTTTGTGGTATATACCTAAGAGTGGAATTGCCAGCTCATGTGGTTATTCTATGTTTAACGTTTTGAGGAACTACCAAATTGTTTTCCACAGTGGCTGCCCTACTTTACAACCCCACCAGGACCACACATCCTCGCCAACATGTATTCTCCCTTTTTTAAATACTAGCCGTCCTGGTGGGTGCGAAGTGGTAGTGTGACTGTGGGTGCAGCATCTCTTAAGCCAGCAGGCCTGCCGCCGGAAAGCAGGAAGTCCTTGATGGAGGGTGAGTGGCAAAGAGAGGTTGTAGGATTGCTTATTCCCCTAAGCTGTTGAGGGATCTTGGGGACAACAAGTAAATGTACCTCGATATCCCCATATCTAAAATAGTATCATATCCCCCAAGTACCACCCCGGCGATGGACATGGAGGACAATGCCTCTCGACTTGATAAAAGTAAAGAAAATAATTTGCCAAAGAGTAGAGTGGTCTTGGAAAACTTTATCGGGTCCTTTATTTTGCCACAATAAAGAAAAAGCCAAACAACCATAAATTAGGGGGCATCTTTACAGGAACCTTGCTAAAGGCAACCTGAGTCTTACAAAGAAGGAGCCACCTTTTTCTGTACTGTCCTCTGGGGTTCTGTGCTCAAGCTGCCTGGCCTTAACTTTCATAAGTGGATGGTGGAATCGGACCCCCTGACTGGCCTAGCCGACAGGGCCGCACCTAATTACCACAAGGTGCTTCTCCTCCAGGCCTTGCCGAAGGTACCACCTCAGACCCCCTCCTGCTGACGACTTGTCCCAAGTCCAGCTGGGAGGAGCGGTGTGGCCTGGGCGCCATCTCCTCCTGGAGCAGCTAGAGGCTGCCCCTGGGGCAGCGGCGCAGCCAGGACAGCCCCAGGCCCGCGTGTTTCCGGTCATGGCGAGCTCCTAGTTGTATGAGGCCACCAGCGCGCCCAGAGGGACGGCGAGTCCCGGGGAGCTTGCTGCATTTCCTGTAAGGATGCTCTTCGTTGCCCTGCACAGTGTGTGTGCAGGCAATGTGGTCCCACGGGAAAGTGTTCTCTCTAGTCAGTTTAGGGAAAAGAGCTGCGTTTTCTTTCATGGGTATTGACTCAGGTAAGTGAAACCATCTCCTCCAAGTTGGCTGCCAGAAAGCCTAGAGATACATTTGTGGTCCACCCTGGCAAATTTACAGGCTATTCCACATACTGTATACTAACCTTACCCCTGACTTCATTTTATATGATCTTATTGTAGTGCATATATTTATGTAAATTGCTATAAATCCTTTTGGGACCAAGACAGGTTCATACACAGCACTAAAGAGCTAAGGAAGTGAAAAGAATTCACTTCATTGTGGCTTGGCTACTTTAAGGATTCCAGTTTAATTTTTCTTCATATTCCCAAATAATTCTGTACAACATGATACTTGGAATGTAAGTTTTTACATTTACCAAAAACAATAGGATATTTCCATTTTGCCTTGAATCTCTTCAAAGCCAGCATGTGGTGATTTCCAGAATGAACTCAAATTTGGGACTCATGGGCCCCCAGATTCCTCCTGCAGCCACTGGCAGTAGATAGTGGGCCCCTTTGTTTGAGAGGATTGACAGCAATTTACCTTAACAACATGGCCCTCTTTTGTGGAAACTGAAGGCATTCCTAGCAAATGTTGGCTGCAAATCCACTGGCCCGAAATGTTGGCACAGTCATGGCACTTCTCGAACAATCTAAAGCACATTTCTCTCTATATATATTTGTTTTTTTCAGATGCTTTAAAGTCTGGAAAACAATCATAGCTGAGGCCATTTCTGAGATGGCACTAAAAGATCCTACTCGGAGACAGATAAAAATAATGAGAATCTTTCTGTCAGAAAAGATTTAGAAAATATCACTGGCATTATTAAAATTTAATTTTTTACTTGGCTTTTTGGTTCCCCTTTCCAGTGATAATGAGCAGGACTGCACACCTCCGCCTTGCTAGCACTTGTTTTGTGCAATAAATTCAGCCTTCTAGTCTGAAGACATTTCAGACAACAGTTTTGACTGCTATAGGCTTATTTTTTTTTTCTTCACCCTGTGCTGTGCTTTGAGTCTTCCTATAAAAACCAGTTCATGAGATAATTTTCCACAAGGCCAGTGGAACTAATAAAAATCAATTTCACCGAACTGGTTCGGAGAAATCCTGGGAATAGCTAAGGCGGAACGGCAAAAAAAAAAAAAAAAGGAAAAAGAAAAAAGGATCAATGTATTCACTAATGGTTTACTTGATAGAGAACTATCCAATTAGCTGACAGAACATGCTTGGCTGTAGGAATTTTCCTTTCAGTAAGAACAGAACACCTTTTAAGGGTCCAGGAAAAGCTTTTCTTCCAGTGGTTGAAGATACTTGAGTGTAGTAACTCTTCCAAGGAGCTCCCTGTGCCCTGAGAGAACCAGGCCTTGGGCCTGACAGATGATGGCCTCTGTTGAAATCTTGCTCAGACCTTTCTTTCACTGTCAGAAAAGCTGGTTTTGTGAATGGGTGGGCTGGGTGTCAGACACATTGCTCCTAGGCCACAGAATCAGTGGGTTAGGAACTCATTAGGTTATTGGGACCTCATCACTGCCCCTCCAGGACCACCATCAGACTCTTGTTTGGCTTCCTACCAATGGAAATGGCAGTCCCAAGGGAGCGCCTCTTTTATAATAGGAAAGCAAGTGTAGAGTGTGGCAGCATGCAGAACAAATCTTCTAAAATCATATGCCGTAGGGGACGGATGTGGCTCAAATGATTGGGCACCCGTCTCCCATGTGGAGGGACCTGGGTTTGATCCCTGGGACCTCCCGGTGTGTGTGGGGGGAAATCACATGCCTTAACTACCAACTATATTTTGTTAGTTCTGTTAGACACTAGTTGGCATGTTTAAAAACAAATGGCAAGCCTTTGCACAGATAAAAAAGTGCAAGGAGGGGCCGGCTCGATAGCCCAGTGGATAGGGCGCCGGCATACCACATGGGAGGCCCCGGGTTCGATTCCCGGGAACCTCTCCTAGCGGACAGACCGCCTTGAGAATGGCAAGCTGCCATGGGCGGGCGGGAGCCGCCGTGGGCAGGGCAAGAAGCTGCCACGGACATGGCGAGAGCCGCCACGGGCAGGGCAGGTCGCCCGCGGATGGAGCGCAGCCAGCCACCCGCGAACTGAAAGCCGGCCGTGAACGGACGCAGAGACCGCCCACAAGCGGGGAAAGCCGCGCCTGCGCAGTGGCCACTCTCAGCGCGTCGCCGCAGCGGGGGGAAGGGGAGATATGTAATAAAATAAATAAATCTTTAAAAAAAAAAAAAGTGCAAGGAAATGCAGCAAAGCATTTCGTGTCTGTATTAAAGTGATGGGTGAACTTTTCTTTCGTCTTTATGTATTTCTACATATTCTTGAATTGTTTATTATTACATATATAATAATTATGATGGAAAATAATACTAAACTAAGAAATGAGTAAATTGGAAAAGGAAATAGATTAATTTGTTCACAATGTTTTAGGAGAAAGAAGGAATGTGTGGGAGAAACAATGAGAAAAATTCTTTAACTTTTGTATTTTATACTATCCTAAGTACTTCCTGAAAATTCTTTTATTTAATCCTCAAAACAAATCTATGACAAAGGTCTCAAGATTCTCATTTTCCAGAGAAGGAAACTGAGGCCTAGGGAGGTTAGGTTGCCTGATATCACACAGCTAGTCACTGGCAAAACTGATATTTAAAATCAGGTCTGATTTCAAAGTCCTTGTGCTGTGCAGTGGTGAATAAAGTCCATGTGCTATGCATTTAGGAATAAAGATAGGGATCACAAAACTGGTTCTTCTTCTTCTTCTTTTTTTAACCTCATATGGTTTTTGTAATGTTAAAAATTATATCACACATAAAAACCGTGAAAATTGCAAGTTCTGCTCCATGGAATATGGTGATGTGATAATATTCCATATTATATTGGTGATCTGAGAATTGCCACAAGTGCCATTGAGGTATTGAGGTACTGATAATTTTAAAAGAAAAAATGCACTAAAGTAGAATACTAAAATATACCCAAGTTTTTTGGTAGTGAACATGTGATAATTTTAAAATCAGAAAAAAAAATCCCCTCAACCCCTCTCCCCATATACCCCAAATCACCTTTTCCTTGGATAAGATTGTATAATAAATTCTGAGCTTTGTGGTTGCTTGAATTCTGGTGGGGAAAAAAAAGCTTATTTGGAATGCATTTCAGATTTTAATCTGTGTAGATATCCCATCTTCTTTGCAGAAGCAGGGCCCAGTCTGCTGAGGGCTTTTGCCACAAACATCTTGACTGCAAACCACTGGAGGTCAAGAAGCAGGAGACTACACAGTGCACTTTGAGAAAAATATGAACCAAAACAAAAACTCCTGGCAATGATGTCCGTATGACAACAGAGCCTGGGCTGATTTCTAGAATGACCTGGTCATTTGCATGGTAGCCTCAGCAGCGTACCTGTGCCTCCTACCCAAACACAAATAGCAGCTTAGCAGAAAAGGGCCACCTTGTTTGGAAAAACAAGACCCAGTTCAGATTTCAAGCAGTGCCACCAAGGAAGCTATTTTTAAGTATCTAATTGCATTTGTTGCATCTGGCATTTTACACACTCCATTTTTATGATTTCAGCATGACACATGTTCCATAAGATAAACAAAAGAGAGACTTAAGTGTGGTGCTTCAGAGTCACGTCAAATAATCCCACTATAGAAATATTATAATATGCCCAGAGATTATTCCAGGGCTAAGTAAAACATTACCCAATGTATGGAACCTGGGAACAGAGAATACTTAGCAGCTGAGGAGAACAGGGATTTACTTCATTTATTAGGCCAGGACAGAGCCTCAGATGCTAACATGCACTGATAGGAAATGCCAACATTTCAACTTAAATCAAGACTGGAGCCCATAACATCGATGCTTTGCCTTTCAGCACAAGATCACAAACGGCACAAATCTGGGTTTCTTGTACTAATTGGGGAGGTTTTCTAATTTGCTTATGATATCTGCCCATGTTGAGCTAATCTTCCTCCGGTTGCCTCCCAAGGCTGTCTGAAATAATCCACTTACTCCTGGTCTGTCCGCAGTACTTTACATCAAATAACCCTCATTTCCTTAACACGGTCACAGCAAAAGGCAGTCGCAGCCCTAGCCCTGTGACAATTCCTGCAGATGCCTCCACAGGCTCCAGCAAGGCAAGGCACACGGGCGGGCGCAGCACAGGCTCTGGAGGACGAGAGGACCAAGAAACACATGCTAAACAGCACTAATTAACAACTGACAGCAAAATCTGATGAATGTTTTGAAAAGACCGAGACAGATAATTTTGCTTTCTCAGACAGGCAGGCAAAATATTTCAGGGTGTTCGCCAGCCTATGTAATCACTACCCTTAGCATCCAAACTCAGTTCAAAAACTTTTTTTCTAAATACAGCATCTCCCCGCTCCCCCCCCCCCCCTTTCAGGCTCATGTAAACATTCGATGACAGACAGGAGGCTTAATTGATTTAGGCAGGCAACCTCGTTTCAGTAGTATCACTGCCCTACCTAGATTCAATTTTTAACACGTTAGATTTTTGAAAAGTGTTTTAGAGAAGGAAATGTTTTTGTTTTTGTTTTTCCAATTAAGCAGAATAGCCCCAAATTCTAAAGCTCGCAGAACAGGCCATGGGGGTGTGTGTGGGGAGGCGGTGGGGGGAGGAGCACCCCAACAAATGTTAATTGAAAGGCTCTTGTTTTTTCTTATAAATGTATCTATTCCAAACAAGCAAATTCAACATCTCTTTTTCCTTTCTATGCAACACATCATATTTGAAAGCATTTCCCTCACATTTTCAGAGGTTACTGAAGGAGAAAAAAGTTATATGATTTAATCCTACTTTACAGAAGTTTGTTCTTTTATTAGAGAACAGACTCAGAACAGTGATCAGTAAGGTATACGTGCCCAAAGGGGGGAGGGGGGGTTGGAAAGGAAAAAAGAGGCTGCCTTCAAGTGCCTTGTGGAAATATATAAAACAAGCAGCGAGATAGTCCTTTGCCAAACACTGTCATAAATTTTTTATTTGGCAGCTAACATTCTCACTAGTTTTCTTGGCAGCAATTGGGACCTTTAGCAAGAAAGGTGCAGGAGAAAAATACCTTGTTTAGAGATGTTTTCAACACTTTCTGGGATTTTTCAGAACTTCTGCCTGCAGCACATTTTTACAACTACAGTCTCCAATCACCTGATGAGTGGGGTGGTGGGGCTTAAACTTTTTTCTTTTTTTTAAAAAAGAAAACACAGAAAATGAACAAGCAGTGCTACCCCCTCTGGCCTTCCACTGAGCCTGTCTTTCTTATTTTTCGGTGGTAGCTATTTCTGGTATCCAAGTGCTTAGTCTTTTCTGTGTAGACAAAAAACTGAAAATAATATCAGGATGTACCTTGTGTGGGGCCTGATACTATCTGTATTGTATCCCTAGATGACAGAGATAAATGAAAGTGAAACAAGCTGATGACTAGGACATTTTTCTTCAACAGTTTCTCCAAAAACAGGCCCCACCTGTTGCTTTTGGGTCAGTTAGTGGGCAAAGAAGAGCTGTCCTGGATGGGAAGCTGACCTAGGCACATGCACGAGGACCTCTGCAGTCAAACCCCCGCTGGGTGGAATAAGTGGGAATGAAACCTTGTGGAGCTGGTTATTACCTATCTCGGGGAACCTCAGGCACTGAAAGCTTGCTGAGGAGGGAGGCTTGGACTTCCGGAAAACAAAGAGCCCAAATCCATGAGGAGTCAAGGGTGACATCTTTTGTTCTGACTGCATCTTAAACGCTTTATCCACTTTATGCAGACTAGCAAAAGTTCTTGTACCAGGGGACCTCCAGCTACGAGTGAAGAGGTCGGCAAATTCACTCCCCCTAAAACAAGTATAAAACTGGAGAATTGTCAAAACAACTCTTTCAGGACTCTGGATAATGACTGCAGGCAAAAAACAAACAAACTGAGAAGTGTTTATTCATAGAAAGCTGACAGAATTTGGGGTAAGAATATCCCCACCTCACCCCCTAGCTCAGTTGGCTAGAATGAAGGTTTTACCAGGGTAGGGCTGCCAGAGTAGGCTGACTTGATTTGGAGCAGAGGGCAAAACCCACACCCAGCGGCACTGTCAGTTAAAGTAGCAAGCTTGGTAGGGAAGTTAACCAGGAAAACCCACAGCTCTGGTAGTCTGAGGTTGCAGTTTTGTTTGCATGAGCAACAGACCAATGAGAAATGTTATGGGGAGATCCTGGAAATGAGAGAACCATAGAAGTGCTGGATAACTCTCCACACATCCCTGCTTGTCTGGGAAAGTGCATGCACATGCTGGAGAGACCTGAGAGGACCCAGTAAAAAGTCAAAACCACGGCAGAGTTGAGAACTATCTGAACTTTGACGGTGTCTCTCAACCCACACATAGATCACTTGGGAGAGGATGGAAGCCTTACAGGTTTGAGGTTTTTGAGCACAACATTTGACCAGTCATTGGCTGACCACTAAACTATGCACACAGAAGTTCAATCATTGGGAATCAAGACTCATAAAAGAAAAATTAGAATAAAAAACATACAAACAAAACAACAATGACCGAGAAGACTGCAGAGAAGATAGATTCTCCAGATTACATTCAGGCAACTTACTTAAAAAAATAATCAGAATCTAGAGTTGTTACAATATATCATCTAAAATGTCCAGTTTTCAACAATTTCAGACATGTAAAAAAAAAAGGAAAGAAAAAGAAAAAATATGACCCATATTCATGGAAAAAAGCAGTCAATAGAAACAGATTCTTAGGACAATGATGTGGGATGTAGTAAAGACTTCAAAGCAGCTATTATAAATATGTTCAAAGGATTAAAGGAAACTATGGTTAAAGAAACAAAAGAAATGATAATTATAATGACTCAACAAATTAGGAGTGTCAGTACGGAAAGAGAAATGATAAAATAGGGCCAAATGGAAATTCTAGCATTGAAAAGTACAATAACTGAAATGGAGAAAAAAGAATTAGAGAACTTGATAATTGGTCAGTACTAATGATCCAATATGAAGAAGAGAAAGATAAAAGATTGAAGGACATTGAACAGCGCCTCAGATAACTGTGGGACAACATCAAGCATACAACATAAGTGCAAGGGGAGTCCCAGGAGGAGAAAAGACAGAGAAAGTGGTAGAAAAATATATATTTGAAAAAATAATGGCAGAAAAATAGAATCTTGAAAGCAGAAAAAGAAAAATCACTTATCCTATAGAGGAAACAACAGCATTAGAGGCTGACTTTTCATCAAAAACCATGGAGGGAAAAGACCGTGGAATAATATAGTCAATGTGCTAAAAGGGAAAGACAAAAATCTGTTGATTAAGAATTCTATATCCAGCAATACTATCCTTTGAAAATGAAGGTAAAATAAGGTATTTCCAGATAAACAAAGACTGGGAAAATTCATTGCTAGCAGACTTGCCTTGTAAGAAATACTTAAGGAAGGCCTTCAGGCTAAAAGGAAGTAACATTAGATGTTAACTAAATGCAGAGAAAGAAATGAAGAACACTGGAAATGGTTAGTAAGTGGGTAACTATAGAAGACTTTTTATTTTATTTTGTTTATTTTATTTTGCTTATTTTGTTTTTATTTTATTATTTTATTTTATTTTATTTATTTTATTTTATTTTATA
>PVKH010042962.1:0-10768 GCA_004027955.1 Chaetophractus vellerosus | reverse complement strand
AGGCTTCCAATATGGATATCACCCCGAACAGAGGGGCTCCTGAGGGTTCTGGAGACATCCAGGTCCTGTATCAGGGCAGATAGCCCCAGAGTTTGGTGCCTTACCAGTGGGCCCTAATTTGGAGTCCTTGCTCCTGAGAGTGACAGAGTCTGATTGAAATATGTCTTCACTGCACATGGTCCACCTGTCTCTTCTATTCAAACCTATATGTGATGCCAGAGCTTTAGGTGTACTTCCAGAGACCGGGGACTATGGGCTGTCCATGTGCCAACTGGTTCCAGAGGCTCTGTGGACCTGCAACTCCTACTCTACAACTCAATGGACTCACCCAGGACACCTAGTGGGGAGGTGATGATGGACGATGGCTATCCTGGGGAATGGAGAGAGCCTGCAGCTGCAGGCAGGATAATCTCTTCCATCATATCCATGGGATATAAGCCTCCTCTCACTTGGTGGTGGAGGAGGCATCGCCATCCTAGACTCCTCGGGATTAGGGGAAGGGCTATGGACTAGAATGGACTTGTTGGTGTCCTGTTATAGACTTGTGATTCACGCAATGGAAGAAATTACAAAACTATGTGGAGCCAGGGGCCACTGGATGCGTTGGGGGCAGGGAGAGGGAAGAGCAGCTATAATACGGGGGCTTTTTTGGGACTTGGGAATTGTCCTGGGTGATGTTGCAATGGAGGATATAGGCCATTTTATATCATCATGTATCATGCAGAACTCTGTGGGAGAGAGTGTGGTCTACAGTCTGAACTGTGGTCCATGCTTGGTGGCAAAGCCCCAAAATGTGTATATCTATTACAGGTAATGTGCCACACTGATGAAGGATGTATATGTGGGAGGTTGTGGGAGGTGTGGGAGGTGGGGCATATGGGTACCCCTAAAATTTCTGTGTAACATTTATGTAATCGATGTATCCTAAAAAAAAAAAAAAAAGATTAAAAATTGAAAAAAAAACAGTGAAAGAAAGAAGTCTTATCCACTCAGTTGAAGGCTTTAAAAGGAGAAGTGATAATTACAATAGTCAGAAGAGACTCCTCTCATCTCCAGCCAGCAAGCTTCTCCTGGGGAATGCATTGAAAACCTTCAGTGGAGTTCCCAGGTTGCAGTCTGCCTTATGGAATTTGGACTTGTGCATCCCATGGTCATGAGAGACAACTTTTATAAAAATCTCATAATATTTATAGATATCTTCTACCGGTTTTGTTTCCCTAGAGAACCGTGACTAATATAGAGGTATTAGGTAATGTTGAGGGCTTATTTCGTTCATGCATAGTGCCAAGCGATCTACTAACACAATTTCATTTACCCCTCATAATAATTCTGTGACAGAGGAATTATTATCCCTAGTGAAAATGAGAAAAATGAGCCTTGTCAGTATTATGTTAGTATTTGTACAAGTTGATAAATTTTACTTGTGGCATAATCAGGACTTGAACCCAAACCTTTCTGCTTAGAGACAATGTTTTTAACTCTAATCTAAAGAAGAAGTGGGAATATGGAGACAACTACTCCATTAGCATGCAGATTTGGTGAGATAATATACATGAAAAATAGATATATGCTATTTCAAAGCGAATCAATAATTCTGTATTCTTAACCATTTTTGTTCTTATCTGTCAAGAAAAACCTCAGAGAACATATCAGTTGGGATATGTGCCTTGTTCTATCTCTTGTCTTCTTAGTTCTTCTATTTAGAACTTGTTAATATGTCTTTTATTACTAAATCTTAGGTCCTCAATTCAAACTTAGTGCCTGGCATACATGTAGTCAGCATTGAAAAAGTAAGTTTTGAGCTGTATTACTAGTGTTTTACTTTAATTATTATTCCTCTGGGTATAAATCATGTTTTAAATTTATTATCATTAATTTATAAAATTGTTTTTATTAAAATGATGTATGTTATTCATATAAATATACTTTGGCAAAGTAAGCAAATCTATTTTGACATTGTAATACTATTGAACTTTTATTTATGTAAATAGTAGATTCAAAGGAATATATGATCACGTAAAGAAGGTCACTTGGGGGAAATTATGGGAAGATGGCAGAGTAGGAAGCTCTAGATATCAATCCCTCCACTATAACAACCATTAAACAGGAAGGAATTGTCTGAACTATTTTAAAACTCCAAAGTCCAGGGAAGAGCAGGAGGAAGAGGCTTGTAAATTGTGTTACATAACAGGAAATTTCTTTCTCCACACAGCAGTTACATTGCCTATCCCCCACACTCATGAGAGACAGCAATGGGATTTGAACCCTGGTGTATCTTGCTGCTGCCAAAGAGGGATATAGATACCTAGTTCCCTGAGATCAGGGCAGGAGGGATACAGACCACATGCTGATCACTGCTTTTGATTAGTTACCTTGGATTGCTGGGGGCCCCATTCTGAGGGCAGCCATTGTTCCAACATCCTCTGGACAAAGGCTACAGAAGTCATAAAGATGGAATACTTCCTCTGTGGAGGACAGGCAAAGGGCTGCATTTGTTGGGCAGGTGCCAAGTCAAGAAAGCACAGCTTTGGGGGCCGTGGAAGATGCTCCTGATGTACATCTTTGGCCCCCTCATTGTCTCCTCAATGGCAGTTTGGAGCTGGTCAGTGCTCCCTTTGTGGGTCCTGACATTGCTCCAGCTGGGAAAGACTGACTTGGGAAGCTCCTCTCAAGCATGCTTCCTACCCCATCCTAGCATTTGCCTTATAGGCAAAAGCAGCTTAAGAGTGAAAGCAGTATAAAAAACAAGTGTGGTGGGTGGCCTGGGGCAAAGGCTTAACTGCTTTATGTTCTGCAGTGGAATACACAGGAGAAGGAGAAGCTCTGTTTCCTGGGAAGTGGAGGGGGGCCATTCAAACTCCTGTAAAAAGGGGAACTCTTTCAACTACTAGCAAGAAAGCCCAGGACAAGACACAAGTCCAGAAAAGAAAGGAAGAACACCACACTTTGCATATGCCTTGGGCTGACCTCCCTCATAGGAGGGCTGAACACTGAAGGTGAGCACCAACCAATGCAAGTCAATTTGTAAAGACAGCGAAAAGTGCTTTTTGGTTAGATTTGTTCTATTTTGCTAATGCAAGACACTGAAAAAATCTGTCATATCACTACCTGGAAACAAACTCAAGAAACAGACATCACAGAGAATAAGTGCCAGAGATAACATTTTAAAATATTAAAATGTACAGTGTGCAAAAAAGATTACAAGACAAACCAAGAAACAGGAAATGATGGCCCATCATAAGGAAGTGGATAAAAATCCAGGAAACATCAACAAAGAAGACATGACATTGCAAATACTAAACAAAGACTTTGAAAAAAAAATGGTCTTCAATATACTCCAGATGATGAAGGAAAATACAAAGAAAGAAGTAAAGATACCAGGAAAATAATGAATGAACAATATGAGAATCTCAATAAAGAGATAAAAGTTCTAAAAAGGAACCATACACAACTACTGGAGTTGAAGACCACAATAACTGAAATGAAAACTTCCCAGGATGGTTTCAACAGCAGATCGGAGCTGGTAGAAAAGTATCAATGAACTTGAAGACAGCACAACTGGAATGAGTCAGGCTGTAGAACAGAAAGAAAAAGTAATTATAAAGGCTGAAATACCCTAAGAGACTTGTGAGATCCCATCAAGCATATCAATATAAGAATTATGGGAGTCACAGAAGGTAAAGAAAGAGAGGAAGAGGCAGAAGGAATATACAAAGAAATAATGACCGAAAACATCCCAAACTTAGCAAAAGACACTAATATGCACTTCCAAGAAACCCAAAGAACCAGGGGTTTAAGTGTATTACATGTTATTTTGTATTCTTTGTGCCCCTATATCTCTGCATGAATAAAATCAGAATAAAGTTTTATTAAGACTTTATAGGGACCTATTGTCATAGATATTAAGGGACACTGAAGAATAAGACTAATAAAATCTAATGTGATTCTAAACAAAGTCCATTGACTAATGGTTAAGATAAGGGCAAGTAGAAAGTTTGAGTCACATGTCAATGATCTTGGGTAAATGACTGTAAAAAGATGTGATTATCACATAATAAATATAACATAGAAAGAAAAAAGGATATAAACTAGAAGAGAATTATAACCCATCATGTACTAATAAAAATGTTGAGTACAATGGACAAGGAGAGAGTTCTAAAAGCTGCAAGAGAAAAGTAATGTGTTATGTACAAGGGAGTCCTAATTAGATTAGGTGCCGATTCCTCATTAGAAACCATGGAAGGCAGTGGGTTGAAATACTTAAAACACTGAGGAAAAAAACTGCTAACCAAGAATTTTATATCTAGTGAGACTTTCTTTAAACTAATGGAGATTAAGACTTTACAAGACAGACAAAAGCCGAGTGAATTCATTAACAACTAGACTAGCCCTACAAGCAATGCTAAAGGGAGAAATTGAAGAAATGAAGATTATTAGTAAGGGTAACTTAAAGGTTAAACAGACAGACAATAGTAAGATATGACAATGGAAAACCAAAGGATAAAGTAGACAAAGTAATCAATGCCTTTACAGTAATAACGCTGAATATTAATGGATTCAATTCCCCAATCAAAAGGCATACACTGACAGAGTGGATAATATCATGAGCCATCTATATGCTGTCTATGAGAGACTCATCTCAGAGGAAAGGACACGACCAGGTTGAAAGTGAGAGGATGGAAAAAGGTATTCCATGCAAATTGTAACCAAAAAAGATCTGGAGTAATGATACTAATATCAGACAAAATAGATTTTAAAGGAACAAATGTTATAAGAGACGAAGAAGGCCATTATATATTAATAAAAGAGACATTTCACCAAGAAGAAATGATAATAAATATTTATACACCTATCTTAGGTGACCCAAGATACATGAGGCACGCACTGGCAAAACTGAAGGGAGAAATATATGTCTCTAAAATAACAGTTGGAGACTTCAATACATCACTCTCAGCATTGGATAGAACATTGGGACAGAGGATAAATTAGGAAACAGAGAGCGTGAATAATATGATAAATGAACTAGACCTCACAGACATTTATACAGCATTATACCCCAAAAGAGTAGGATATACATTCTATTCATGTGCTTATGGATGCTTTTCCACGATGGACCATATATTGGGTCACAAGACAGGTCTCGGTAAATTTCAAAAGATTGATATTATATAAAGCTCTTTCTCTGATCATAATGGAATGAAGTTGGAAATCCATAATGGATGGACAAAAGGAAAATTCACAAATATATGGAGATTAAGCAACACACTCTTAAACGATCAGTAGGTCAAAGAAAAAACTGCAAGAGAATTCAGGAAATATCTCGAGATTAATGAAACAAGAAAACAACATATCAAAACCTGTGGAATACAGTGACAGCAGTGCTGAGAGGAAAGTTTATCAATGGTTACATTTAAAAAGAAGAAAGAGATAAAACAACTGAGGAATCTTTTCTTGATAAAAACACTCCAAAAGATAGGAATACAAGGAAGCTTTCTCAACCTGGTAAAGTCCATATATGAAAAACCCACAATGGTGGGTTTTACTCAATGGTGCAAAACTGAAAGCTTTCCCACTGCGATCAGGAGTAAGACAAGGATGCCCACTATCACCACTGTTATTCAGTATTGTGCTAGAAGTTCTAGCTTGAGCGATGAGGTAAGAAAAAGTAATTAAGAGGCACCAAAATAGGAAAGAAAGAAGTAAAACTTTTTGCTATTTTCTGATGATGTGATACTATATCTAGAAAATCCCAAAAAATCCACAACAAACCTACTAAGACTAATAGACAAATTCAGCAAAATGGCAGGATATAAGATTAATACACAAAACCCAGTAGCATTCTATACACTACTGATGAGTAATCTGTGGAAGAAATCAGGGGAAAAAATTACATTTATTATAGCTACTATAAGAATCTAATATTTAGGAATAAAGTTAACCAAGGACATAAAGGATCTCTATTCAGAAAACTACAAGACATTGCTAAAAGAAACCAAAGACCTATATAAATAGGAGGACATTCTGTGTTCATGGATTGGAAGACTAAACATCATTAAGATGTCAATTCTATCCAAACTGATTTACAGATTCAATTCAATTCCAATAAAAATCCCAACAGCCTTTTTTGCAGCAATGGAAAAGTCAATTATCAAATTATTTGAAAGGGCAAGGGGTCCCAAATAGGTAAATATGTCTTTAAAAGAAGAATAAAGTTGGAGGACTCTCAGTTCCTGACTTAAAACATATTAATTAGTTACAGTGGTTAAAAAAAACAAACAACAACAACAACAAAAAACAAACAGTATGGTACTTGCATAAAGATAAGCATGTTGAACAATGGTACCAAATTAAGAACTCAGAAATAAACTCACATCTATGGGCAAGTGATTTTTGACAAGGCTATCAAGCCCCACCAGCTGGGCCAGAACAGTCTATTCAACAAATTACAAACCGTGCCAGGAGAATTGGATATCCTTATTCAAAAGAAAGAAAGAGAACCCCTATCTCACAATTTACACAAAAATTAACTCAAAATGGATCAAGGATCTAAATATAAAAGCAACAACCATAAAACTTCTAGAAGAAAACATAGAGAAACAATTTCAGGATCTTGTGGTGAACAGTAGTTTCCTAAACCTTACACCCAAGCACGAGCAATGAAAAAAATAAAAGATAAATGGGAACCTCCTCAAAATTAAACACTCTTGCTCTTCAAAAGACTCTGTCAAGAAAGTAAAAAGGCAGCCTATTCAATGGTAGAAAATATTTGGAAACCATATATCAGATAAGGGTTTGACATCCACGTTATATAAAGAAATCATAGAACTCAATGATAAAAAGACAAACAACCCAATTTAAAAATGGGCAAAAGACCTGACTAGACATTTTTCCAAACAGTAAATACAAATGACCAAAAAACACATAAAAAAAAGTTCAACATCACTAGCTATTAGGGAAGTGCAGATCAAAACTACAATGAACATGTCTTATAGAATGCCATTATTAAAAAAAAATACAGAAAACTACAAGTGCTGGAAAGCATGTGGAGAAATAGGAATACTCCTTCACTGTTTGTGGGAATGTAGAATGGTGCAGCCTCTGTGGAAGACAGTCGGCAGTACCTTAAAAAGTTGATATAGAACTGTCATATGATCCACCAATCCCATTACTAGGAATATATTCAGAAGAACTGAAAGCAAGGCTGCAAACTGGCATTTGCTTGCCGATGTTCATAGCAGCATTTTTCACAATTGCTAAAATATGGAAAAAGCCCAAGTGTTTATCAACAGATGAATAGATCAACAAAATGTGGTATACACACAATGGAACACTATTCAGCTGAAAGACGAAATGAAATCAGGATGCATATGACAACATGGATGAACATAGAGGATATTATGTTGGGTGAAATTAGCCAGACACAAAAGGACAAATACTGTATGGTCTCACTAATACAAACTAAATATGATGAGTAAACTCACAGGGGTGAACTCTAGAATATTTGTTACTAGGAAATAGAATGTGGGTTCAGAATGCGAGATGATTCTTAATATATGTAAAATTTTAATAAGGTTTATTATAAAAGTGTGGAAATGAATAAAGTTGAGAATAACATTATAATGAGTTTAACACTGCTGATTTATAAATGTAATTGTGGCTGAAAGAGGTAGCCTGTGGAGGTAAATGTCAACTGAAAGAAAGTTAGAGAATAATCTAGGGACTGAATAACAGTGATTTTGGTGTTGGATGAAGATTGTGGTAAATGATATGAATATAAAAATGTTCGGGGACTGGCTGTAGCCCAGTGGATAGGGCACCAGTTCACCACATGGGAGGCCCCGTGTTCAGTTCCCGGGGACCTCTCCGGGTGGGCAGACTACCTTGAGAACAGCAAGCCGCCATGGGTGGGGCAGAGCCACTGTGGGCAGGGCAAAAAGCCGCCACGGGCAGGACAAGCCGCCCGGGAACAGAAGCAAAAAGCCGCCCGTGAATGGAGCAGAGCCGCCTGCGCAGTGAGCTGACTCGGAGCATCACCGCAATGGGGGAAGACAGAGCAGACACAGAAGAACACACACACAAAAAAATGAACACAACAAGAGCAAGCAGAAAGGGGGGTATGTAACAAAAAAAATGTTCTTCTTTTACAAAATGTTAAGAATATACTAATATACAGGAAAATTACAACTAATGTAACTAATGGACAATAATTAGCAGTAATATTGTAATATTTTTGCAACAATTTCAAAGAAGATATCACATCAATTCGAAGGGACAAAAATAGAGGGAAATAAGGGGTTATGGGATTTTACTTTGGGAGTAATGAAAAATTCTAAAATTCACTGAGTTGATGACAGCACAACTCTGTGATGAAAATGAGAGCCAGCGAGTGTACACTCTGAATGGATTGTACACAGTATGGGACAATATAACACAGGGAATCCAGTGGTGGGTGGACTGTGGTTAACGGAACAAACATGAGAATGTTCTCTAATGAACTATAACAAATCTATAATGTTAATAGGTAGTGTTAATAATTGGGTGGGTTGGGGGAAAATTCACCAACTGTAAAATATGGGCTATAGTTAGTAGCAATATTTTGACAATACTCTTTCATAGTTTGTAACAAATGTTTCACAATAATGCAAGGTGTTGGTGGTGGGGTGTTGTATGGGAGCCCTGTATGATGATATGCATGTTTGTTTTCTAAGTTCACAATGTTTACTATATACTTCTTGATTGTGTGTTAATGTGTGAATGATATACTTCAATAAAATTTTATTTTAAAAAAAGAAAGATTTTACATCAGACACCTAAGCTCAAAAACTGGAAGAACTAGAAAAGGAAGAGCAATCTAAAACCAAAATGAACAGAAGGAAGGAAATAACCAAGATTAGAGAAGAGATAATGAAATAGAAAAAAAAAATTTTTAAATGGAGAGCATCCACAAAACCAAAACTTAATTCTGTGGAAAGATAAATAATATTAACAAACCTATGGCTAACTTAACAAAGGAAAAAAGAGATGTGACATAAATAAAATCAGAAATGAGTGGGGGTCATTAATACTGAGCCCACAAAAATAAACAGGGTCAAAAGAGGATACTATGAGCAACTGTATGCCAAAAAACTAGACAATCTAGACGAAGTGGACAAATTCCTAGAAACACATGAGCATCCTACACTGACGTAAGAAAAAAAAAAGATCTCAATAAACCAATTACTAATAAAGAGATTGAATCAGTCATGAAAAAACTCCAAAGGAAAGCTCAAGACCAGATTGCTTCCCAGAAGAATTTTACCAATAATTCCAAAAAGAACTAACACAAATCCTATTCAATCTTTTCCAAAATGTTGATGAGGAGGGAACACTCCCTTATTCATTCTATGAAGCCAACATCACCCTGTTACCAAAGCCAGATAAAGACACCAAAAGTAAAGAAAATTATAGAGCAACATCTCTTATGACTATACATGCAAAAATGCTCAAGAAAATTCTAGCAAATAGAATCCAACTGCACTTAAATGTATGGTCAAGTAGGGTTTATCCCTGGCTTGCAAAGACGCATCAGCCTAAGAAAATTAATTTATGTAATACATCACAGTAAAACCATATGGTGACATCGAGGGATTATTACCAAGCACCAACTAGCAATGAATCTGGAAAAAGACCTTGACCAAAAGGGGGAAAGGGTAAATACAAATGAGTTTTTAATGGCTAAGAGATTTCAAAGTGAGCTGGGAGGTCATTTCAGAGGTTATGCTTAGGCACGTCTCAGCAGGATCTCATTGACTGCCACAGCAAATATTGCCTCAAATAGCAGGTTCCTGAGGGCAATGGAGACATCCAGACCTATAGGCAGGGCAGACAGCTCAGGAGTTTGGCACCCTGCCAGTGGGCCTTACTTTGGAATTTACACTCCACAGTGTGATAGAATTGGACTTATTTGTGGTTTCCCTATACATGGCTCTTCTGCTTCTTCTATTTGAACCTACAGTTAGTACTAGACTTGATAGAGCTGTATGTCCAAGAGACTTAAGTCTTAGGGCTGTCCATGTGCCAGTTGGACCCTCAATCTCAACAGAGTTGCAACACCTACTCTCCAGTTCATTGGACTCACCCAGGACAACTAACTAGGAGATAATGATGGACAACACCCATTCCAAGGAACAAAGAGAGTCTGCAACTGCAAACAAGAAAGTCCCTTCCATCTGCCCCATGGGATCTAAGCTCCCTCTCAATTAGAGGCAGAGTGGGCATCACCATCCTAGAATCCTCAGGATTAGGGAGTGAACTATAGACTAGAGTGGACTTAGTGGTATTCTACTATAGACTTACTGTGATTCTAGCAATGGAAGAAATTATATCGTTGATGTAGAGGCAGTGGCCACTAGAGGTTCTGAGTTCAGGAAGAGGGAAAACAGGTATAATATGGGGGCATTTTCAGGACTTGGGAATTGTCCTGAATGACATTGCAACGACAGATACAGGCCATTATATATCTTACCAGAATTGTGTGGGAGAAAATGTAAACTATAATCCATCCTTAGTGGCAATGCTCCAAAATGTGTTCATCAATTGCAATGAATGTACCACACTAATGAAGGATGTTGTTAATGTGGGCAGTGTGGGAAGCAGAGCATATGGGAATCCCCTGTATTTTTATGTAACATTTATGTAATCTAAATATCTTTTTAAAAAAATTAAAATTTAAATAATTTCTCTTAATCTAATTTATACACATAGATAATTCAGCTTTAAAGGTAGATGC
>PVKH010042961.1:0-10770 GCA_004027955.1 Chaetophractus vellerosus | reverse complement strand
TTATTCTGTGAATTATAAAGCATTTTTGTCTTTATTTTTCTGTATATTCCATGTCTTCTGGATAGAGGCCATATCAACTTGGAAATTTCATCCGCTTTCCTTAAAACTTAGGCACTGATGTTTTTAAACTTCCCCCATCAGCTTCCAGTCAGATACCAGTTGTTCTTCTGAAAATAGCTTGACCCAGTTCTAGGCTGTTCCTCACAACCAAGGAGCGATATGCCCAGTCTGGTTTCCAGAGAAAGTGGGGAATTTATGAGTCACTGGAGAACAAGGCTTGGCACTCACTAGTTAGGCTCCTTGAACAGAGGGAGATAGTACCATGTGGGAGGCGGGGCAGTGACTTGGTAATCCAACTTGGTTCTGCCTTGCACAATCATATTAGAATGACCATTATTTGTAAAATGAGGACTTGGGCTGGAAGATTTTAAGTCCCTTTCTAGCTCTAAATTTTTGGGACAAGCAGCAGCCTATTGAAAAAAATCTCATCACTAAGTTGTTTTAGAACATGCCTTGCCTCAAATGTATGGCTTTGACTCTGGGTTTATCATTTTATGAACATCGGGTCCTGGTAATTAACTTGCTGAGAACTGCTCTTTTATCCCCTTCCAGTGTCTGTGCACTGATCATCTCGACCTTCTACATGAGATATAGAATTAATACTCTGGAGGAGCGGCTGGGGTCATTAACCTCCGTCGTGGACACCCACAATACTGAGTAAGACAATACCCTCCGGGATTCTCTGTCATTGGCTTCCTACTTGTGCTGCTATAAAGTTTGACCTGAGTTTAGCATCCTCATTAGCAAACATTAATCGAGGATACATTCTGTATGAGACGTTTTGTTAAGTGTATATGTGGGAGTGTCCTAGAAGTGATGGCCTGACCCTGCACTATTCTTGAGTTACCAGTAACATGGCAAGAAACAAGACTAATTTTACATTGTCTTGCTCAACTGCCCTAAGAGTCAGTTGTGACCTTGGCCTCTTTATTAAAATATACAAGTTTATCTTAGAAACCTGGCACTGAGTAAAGACATTCATAGAAAAGAAGCAATTCAAGTAACTCAGTACATTTCATCATGCATAATTCTTTATTTTAACTCATTTATTCACAAAACTCTTAACCACTATAAAGATCCATTTAGAAAAACAAAGAAAACAAAAAAGAAAAAAACAAAAATAAAATAAAGTAAAAAGATCCATGTAACTAGTAACTAGTTAAATGTGTCTGTGAAGATTTTCCATTACTGTCATTGTTTAATTTGCCTGACCTAATTAAAGCTATTCAGACATAGAACTTTTTCCTTTCAATCCATTTGTGAGAGGATTTTGACACATTGCCTGAAAAGTAAAATAAATTATTCCATGTTAGAAAGCATACTTTTAGTCCAATTTTTAAAGCTAGAGATATTGCTTTACAAAGTACCTACCACATGGTACAGATACAACAGCTATCTGGCCCACCAGTAGAGCTCTGATTCAGTAGGTCTGGGGTAGAGCCTGAAGTTTTATATTACTAACAAGTTCCTAGGTGATGCTAACATGGCTGATCTGGGCTCTGCACTTTGAGAACCACTGTATTATACCACTCATGGGTCTTCCTTTACTCTAAAATTTACCTAATGTTCTTGTTCTGTGTTCTGGATCCATGCTGGTATACAGGTTATTTTTGAATCATAAATACATATTTGAGCCAATAAAATTCAGTAGCCTAATGAATGGTTTATACCCTAAATAGATTTATGCCCTGCCCTTACTCTCTCTCATCTTTTTCAAAATGTTAGCACAGTTAGAGGTAGGAAGTGACTATAGTAGTGCAGACTATTAGTCCACTCTCAGATAAGGAATTGATTTTATTCGAAAAATGTAGCTCCTTTCCTGTTGTCATTTAATTAACTTGATGATAACGGGGAAATGCCACTAACAGAAGCAAGTAAAATATTCATTGTACTATTCAAGCAATCAATCCAGGAAGAGGTACAATCTGAAAAATACTCATTTAAAGGAAAAAATCACAAAGATCACGTATGTCATGAGGTCAGGGAACACACGTGATAGGTAGGTTTGTTAATAAACCACTTTTACAGGACCTGAGCTTCTCTAGGCTCTTATTTCTTCCAGGGTAATTAATCTATGCTGCCCAGGTAGCTAAGTCCACATGGTAATTTGATTCTTCAGCTCCTGAAGAGAGCCATCCTTTTGAATCCATGCATTGTACCAACTTTGTTAACACATGAAAGCCCGTAGGTTGTAGACTCCTCAGTTGGGACCGCTCTGCCTGAGATTCCTAGCTCAGGGATGAGCACATAGCTGCTACTGAGGATCCCATGTTGATAAATTCGCTCTCTGGGGCTCTCTCAGATCCCTCATCCAGAAGGATTTAGATGGTTTCTTTTATGGGGTCTAAGATTGTGATTCTGTGGGTTAAGGATAAAAGTGTTTCAGTACTAGTAAATAGAAAAACATTCTGATTGCCTTCTTGCCATTTAAATCAATAATTTACCAAGTGCCTGTATGTCAGAAATGGGCCTTATGTAAAAGTAATTAGACCAGTTACTACGATCTAAACACTTAACAGCTAAAATTAAATTACACCCAAGAAATAGAGTACTGACCCATGGTTCTTAAACTTAACATGAAAATGTGATAAATGGCTAAAGCCAGGAAAATGTACACACATCTCCAAATTTCCTTCAATTTTAGCTAGTACAGTATTCCCAAAAGATCCCACAGTCAAAGCCCATGCCATAAATAGTTAAATGGTAAATAAGGAATACTTATGTTAGGTTGCAAACAAAGGCAATTACATTTGTAGGGCAAGTCTCAAAGTAAAAAGCAAAAATCTCACACTTCAGTAGAAATTTGATTAACTAGGTAAAGACATTGCTAAACATTCTGAAAGTTCTAGTGTAATTGTTTCCCTCTTCCATAAAAATCTGTCTTTGACTGAAAACAGCAATAATTCTTGCAAATTTATGCTGTGGTGAGGGTAGAGATGATGCTAGGGGCTATAAAGGGGGTTTAAGAAATCATGTGCTTGAGAATAGTTGTCTGATTTTTTCTTTGGAAACCCAGTCACCAACATATCTACTTAAATAAAAGTAGCTTAAGAGATTTCTACCTGTGCTCTTAAGAATTAGTCCCCTTAACAAATAAACTGGAATATGTGAATTACTGCAGTGCCTTCCTGATGTTAACAAGTAAAATGCTCACTCTCTTCTGTTATAGCCAATTTTTCTGTTCAAATCAATTTATAATGTGTTCATTACATTTTTTCCTTTGCCATCCCTGCCCATAATAATTTCTCTCTTTGTTCTTACAGACAGACAGCACCATCAGGCCTAGGGTCGCAAGTACAACTAAATGTGGAAGTCCTCTGCCAAGAGCTTACAATTAACATAATGAAATTGGAAAAGGTGACCAATTCCTTTCGTGGGTATGGGACGATAGCTATAGTGCCTGACAAATGCCATACATTAAGTTCCGTGTGCAGGAAGTCAATCTAAATGAGCCAACCAGGCCAGGGAAGTTGCATAGTAAATGCACAGGAATATTTTTTTTATTTACACAAAGACATAATTTTTTTAATCTCATTTTCCTTGAAATGTATGGTCTTGTTGGTCTGTCATTTGTTTTTCCTCCTCAGTTAGAAATATTTCTCTGTACTATCGTGCCCAATGGTACACAGCCGCTGACTCTGGAGCTCAGTGTCAGGAGACAATAGGGAGTGAACTGGAGACCCGTGGCCCTGGCCAGAAAGGGCAGCCCCAACTCAGCCAAAGCTGACTTTTTTCAATATATAAACTACTGCGTTCAATCTTTATTGTAACCCCGTGAGATATAGGTGTAATTGTCCCTATCTGATGAAGGAAAAAATTCAAAGTTTCAAAGTTCGTTTGCTCAAGATGGCACATCTGCAGAGTTGGCAGACCTGGAGTTTGAACCGGCCCATTAGATCCAAAGGTGTTCTTGGAAATCCTCAGCTTTACTGCTTCTCAGAATCCAGCCTTAGGCTGTGTTGATAAGGCCCCTTTACCTCCAGAAGTATTTTCCTATAGAGCACCTTTGGAAATGTGTCCTTATGTTGTGGCATTCCTAGTTGTCATGAGGAGGGTAAACAAGGAAAAGGTGGGCAAACCAGAATTCTCCCAAAAGTCAGACCTAAGTAACATTTCTCATTTTCTTCTCCTTTCAACATTTCTATCACTTCCCACCTGACAGCTCTGATGTTTTCACCCTAATCTTTTAAGAAGGGTTGAGTGAAGCCTCAAGTGTTCATTTAGAACTGCTCCCACAAACGCCCAGCATGTGGTAGCTTTACATCACTGTGCCCTTACGCTTGCTTGGGAAGAAACACGAAACACACATGAGTGAAATCATATTTGTTTTGCCACACTAAGTATTATCAGCATTTGACAACTAAAATATTGAGAGCAAAGGAGTTTCCAAACTTCTCTTCTAAACCAAGTCATGGCAAATAATTCATATTAAATCATTGTTTCTATGGGCAAACTTGGAATTTGTTTCTTTTAAATCTAAAATCAGACGAGAGAAGGTATGGATTAATTACCAGAATTTTTTCCTCTCTAAAATGTTACATTTTAGATAGATGACTTTTTTTTTTTTTAAGTAAAAATGTTTGGCATTCATGCTGGCCTAGAAAATGGGGTGGTATTAATTTTCAGATGTGTTCACTATGACACACAAATGTGTTCTTTGAGTTGGAAGCGCACAGAATCCTGGTGCCTTCCTTTGCATTTCTTCCCACTCTCCTGCCGAGCCTGGCCAGGACACCACATTCTGTGATTAGAGAACAGAAAACAGAAGGGCTTATTCGCAACAGGCAGACAGCTGGCCGTGTCCGGTGCACAGCTTCAGACAGAGCCCAACTGCTCTGCAAGGGAGACAAATGGTACCGACGGAGATCAACCTTGTCCCAGAGCAGAATTGGCAAAAAGTGGATTTGGGGTCAAAATGCACAAGTTGGAAGTCCTAAAGTTATGAGCTGCCCACATTACTCACAGGAATCTAGGCATAAAAAACGGGCCATACCCATGTTCTTTGTTACAGGTCTACCCCTCTACTCAGAAGCAATTGGATAATAATATAGCACAGCCTTGTAGTTAAACAGCATCTTCGTACCGTGGGAAAGCCTGGGACATGTCTCCTTTCTGTCTAACATTCCTCTTACTCAGTACCAACAGTTCCTTTCTCTTCTTCTTCAGGGAGCAGTATATCTAAGCCTCAAGATCTTTCCCTGCTTATAGCTTCTTTCTTTCTATCTGTGGCATTGCTGCCTTTCTAGTCATCCTCATTGGAAATCTGAGAATAATTTTTAACTCCTTCCTCTTTTTCACTTGCCACCACTTGACTAATTAGTTGGCAAGTCCCATGAAGTCTGCCCTCAAATGTCTCCTCAATATTCTATTTCCATTGGCTATGGACCTGGCACCACCCCAGGTCACTCAGGTCCTTTATGACCAGTCTGACAGTTGTGGATTAGGATCTCGTTATGGGTTTTATTTACATTTTTCCTGATTACTGCTGAGGTTGAACGTCTTTTCATACATTTATTGGCCATTTGGGTTTTTGCTTATAAATTGCCAATTTATAGCCTTTGTTTTACTTTGGGGGTTTTTGTCTTTGTTGGTGTGTTTAATGTATTTTGGATATCAGTCCTTTGTTTGATTTCTTTTTCTACTTTCCCACTCCTGTTTATCACTTATCTTTGGTCCTGAGGAATAGGCAATACATAGGAAAAGCATGAAGTGGGAATGCGTGAAGAAGTAAAGAATTGTTTTCTTACTACAGGAAATGGCATTAATGGTGGAAAGGTAGAAGGAGCAAAAAGTTTGGAGTCAGACTTTTGTTCATATCGCTACTCTGCCACTTACTACCCTGGTAACTGGCCCCTTAGCCTCCCTGGCCTTGGTTTTCACGTGTAAACCCTGCCTCTTGGTGGTGGCGTGCAGTTAAGGCAAGCGTGCATGAAGTGTCTGGCATGTAGATCCTGTCCACTTCACTCGCCCTGTGTGTGCCTGTGGGACATCACAGACTGTGCCTGCAAGAGAAGGATGCATTTGCTTTCTCAGGAAACCCAGGAGCTCCCTAATCCCATCACAGTATTGACTGCTGAGAATTCCTTGCTCTGAATTCTTTAAAGTCCATTTACTTAATGAACATTGAGCACATTTTAAATGTCCAACACTGGGCTGTATTCTTGAGATCCAAAGAATAACATGGTTTCTGTCCCTATGAGATTCATAATCTTATGGAGAAATGATACCTAATTGGAAGCTTGTGGAGAGATAATACGTAGCAGGACTGTTAGACACTACCGTGTATTGTTTTTATGATTAAAACATGGGCTCTGGACAGACCGATTTCCTATTGTCTCTAAAATGTATTTGAGTCACACCTGGTGTTGCCAATCTTTGTTCTTTTTCTTCAGTCTTGTTTCTCTGTCTCTACTGACATTTTCATTTTTGTGCCACTTTCTTTTACTCAGCCCTATCTCTTTTCATTTTAAAGCAGATTGTCAAACGGAGTTCTAGTTCATGAAAAAGCACTTACTTGCCTCATCTAAATTTAACCCATGTGTGGCTTTTTATACAAGACAGACTAGATTAATCTCGAGCATTGAATAGGCCATAGCAGCTATGCCCTTAATATACCCTGTTCTATTTGATAATTGAAGCTTCTCTTTTATTATTCCAAGATACAAAACAACTTACAAAAGCTGCTGGAGAACAATGACTGACTGACCTGGTTTTGGGGCCAACATAATACCTCAAGCTCCCCTTTGAAGAAGGTGCTCCCGACGTTCTGGTGGATAGCTCCCTGCTGGTCAGTGGAGTGAGTGATGAAACCCAAAGCCACGTTTGCACTTGGCAGTCTCCAGCTCAGGAAAGGAACCTTTGGATCCTGTGCAATAAAAATTGACCTTGACTCTCTGAGGAAGTTTTCACTGCTGCTGTCTGAAGAAAACCAGACCCATTTCTGGAGGTTTCCAGGAAGGGCCTGATGGACATTCTTGGATGATTGTGGTTCAGCAGTTACCATGAAGGTGACATCAAACACACTCCACCCCATGCTTTTAAGTCTTCCCCCCCACCTTTTTCCCTCCTTTATACCCCTTATAACCAACTTTCAAACTAAGGGATATGTCATATACCAATGTACCTGATATGATCCTTTAAAGAATTAGCCATGATTCTCCAGAAAAGAATACCCACCTTTTGTTCTCCAGTTTTTGTTTTTTGTTTTTCCCTTTTCTTCTGCTGGTTATTTTCTGGTTTCAATCACCTGTGTGTCCTAACTTCTCAATTCGGTATTGACAAGAATATATTTTTGTTTTGTTCCTGTGACTAATACCTAATGGAGTGATTTTGTCCCCCTGAGGTCAAACTAAACCAAACTTACTTTGAAACCAAAACTAATCTTTAAACCCAAAAATATAGTAGTGATTTAATACAGGATGAAAAATACTGAATTCTCAAGATTATAGGGGAACTATACTAGCAGTTTTGAAACAGGGTATCTATATTGATGACAGCAGGTTTTTCTCCTTTACTACCCAAGATAAGGAAATAACCAATGGTTTGCTAACTTCTATTACCATATGGGTTGGCTGTTTTTATTAATAATTAGATAGGATACCATAAGATCTGTAAGTGTAAAAGATAATCTGTTTCTATCTGCAATGCATTTTATAATCATTTCTATGAAATGTATTTTGTTTAATCAGATATGCTAATAAATGAATTGGTTACATCATTTTGTATTTGTTAGCCTGCTGGGCAAGAACTGTGCCTGGTGCATCACTGGCTTTTAATAAATGCTCGTTGGTTAAAATGTCCTGCTAATGCTGTGTTTTATCAATTTGTGAATTCTTTTAACTAAGATTTAATATGCTTTATAATGGTTTCTCCATCTCCTCTCTACTACAGATTCAGTTCATACATCTTTCATAACATATATTCATTTCAAAACTCAAAAATGATTTAAGTTCTCGGCCTAGAATGGTATAGTGGAAAGAAAACTTTGAAGTCAGAAGACCAATATTTGATTCCTGAGTCCATGAGCTGTGTGACCTTAGGAAGGATATTTGGACACTTTACCCCATTTTGTTGATGGAGCTAAAAGAACGTACAAAGAATCATTGTGAGGATTAAATGTGATAATGTCCTTAAAGTACATAGCCATTGTCAGGCAAATAGTATATTCTCATAATCAGAACCACAGTCATTTTTTTTTTAATGATTGATTGATTCCCCCCCACCCGTCCTGCTGCTTGCAATCGCTGGCTGCTCTCTGTGTCCATTTGCTGCGCATTCTCTTCTCATCTTTAGGAGGTACCGGGAACCAATCCCGGAACCTTCCAACATGGGAGAGAGGCACTCAATTGCTTGAGCCACCTTAGCTCCATAGTTTGTTGTGTCTCACCTCTGTGACTCTTTTTGTTGCATCATTTTGTTACACCAGCTCTCCATGCCACACAGGCCAGCTCTCCACGCCACATGGGCCAGCTCTCTGCATGGGCCAGCTCTCTTTTCACCAGGCCCCAGGAATCAAACCCGGGACCCTCAGAATGGTACATGGGAGCCCAACCGCTTGAGCCACATCCACTTCCCAACATTCATTATTTTTAAAGCATGTTTGACATTCCAGTTTTATAAAAGCTCTGTATTGGTGCTTTACATTCAAAACTCAGAGATTCAGGAAAGGGTCAGCCACCTCTGGAGAACAATTTTACAACTGTGTGAAGAACCTTGTAAAGGTTCAAATTTCACTGAATTAGTATTCTGCCATCTAGGAATTTATCCTAAAGCACGAATCAGAGATACGGTCAAAGATTTATATACAAGAATACTCTTTGAAGCTTTATGACAACTAAATATTAGAGAAATTAAACAGTCAACAATAGAAAGATTAAATGATACAGCTATCTAGAATTGTATTGTCAAAGTCTGGTATAAAAACACAAAAGAAAGTAGCATGAAGAGGGCACAACATAAAACTATATAGTATGGTACCGGTTTTATGAGAACCATATTTGTGTATATACATCCATACATATGTGTAGAAACACACATTGACTTTCTGTGATACCAAATTTTGTATAATGAGCAATTACTACCTTTTAAAATCAGATAAGAGTTAATTGAAAAGATCATGTGGCTCTCAACAGAGAATTGCAACAGCCACCCCCAACAGCACTAGCACTGCTGCTAGTTCTGTACCAGGAGCTTTATGTTACAACTACCACCACAGTTGACTTCCAGAGAGAGAGTCCCATTGTTTCCAGGTTTAACAGTTATCACTTTTTGGGGGTGTTGTCGGTGGTGGTGATGATGGTGATGGTGGATGGGATGGTGGTTTTATTTTTCATTACTAGCTCCCAAGTCAAAATCTGGTGCAAGTGGATCTAAATGGTAAAACCCAGGTCATATGTCTGCATGTTAACTGCAAGGAACCATAAGAAAGCAAGTACCTAAATTTTCCAGCCTCTATCACCTAAACACAAAGTAAAGCATTCCAACATAGGAAGGGGTTTCAGATGCTGAGTCACCAAAATAATGACAAATGTCCACAATATACCTTGCCTTAGAAATGGGTATTGACTCCTAAAATCAGGGGAAAAATAAGGATTTTCAGTCATCATGCTGTTTCTATACATTCTGATACTTTAAAAATCTATGATTAAATATATACTATTTTGGTGAATATAAATTACCAATATTACATAACTGGCAATGCTATTATCATTGACCTCTCAAGTGCTGTAAATATTTAAGGTACCTTCCTACATATACTCCACAACACTCTAAGGCATTTCCCAGGAATTCATTTATTTAATTCTTTGAAACCATCCTCAACACATTTTTTTAACTTTTTTTTTTTTAAAGATTTATTTATTTTATTACATATCTCCCCTCCCCCTGCTGCGGCGACGCGCCGAGACTGGTCACTGCGCAGGGGTGGCTTTCCCCGCTTGTGGGCGGCTTCTGCTTCCATTCATGGCCAGCTTTCAGTTCGCGGGTGGCTGGCTGCGCTCCATTCGCGGGCGACCTGCCTTGCCTGTGGTGGCTTTGCCCTGTCCATGGCAGCTTTTTGCCCTGCCCACGGCGGCTCCGGCCCGCCCATGGCGGCTTGACCTTCTCAAGGCGGTCTGCCCGCTAGGAGAGGTCCCCGGGAACCGAACCCGGGGCCTCCCATATGGTATGCCAGCACCCTATCCACTGGGCTATCCAGCTGGCCCCCTTTTTTTTTTTTAACTTTTTATTTTGAAGTAAACTTTTACAGAAAAGTTACAAAAATAATACCAAAGCAATACATAGAACTCCAACATACCCTTTAACCCAGATACTCGGACTTACCATCTTTTAGCATTTTGCCACATTTTTTATATCATTCTATCTATCCTTTTTTTTTAAAGGCAATTTTTCCTTGACTTCAACAACTTATCCTACTTTAAATTCATGGAATCAGAACAAAAAAATGTTTGACTTAAATGTGAATTGTCTGGTCTGTTAGTATTTTGAATAATGTAACCTATAATGTGTCGTACCAGTGAAATTCAGGTGATACTTCCTTGTTTGTTTCTGATGATCTAAAGGACATGGACGGGGAAGCGGATGTGGCTCAAGTGATTGGGCTCCCATCTACCATATGGGAGGTCCAGGGTTCAATTCCTGGGGCCTCCTATTGAAAAGCAAGCTGGTCCATGTGGCGAGCTGCCTCGTGCAGAGAGCTGGCCCACGCAGAGT
>PVKH010042960.1:0-10771 GCA_004027955.1 Chaetophractus vellerosus | reverse complement strand
CAGGGTCATTGGACACTTTGGGAGCAGGGTGAGGGAAGAGCAATTGTAATGCAGGTTTTTTTTGATTTTGTTTTGTTTGTTTGTTTGTTTGTTTGTTTATTTGTTTTTTTGGGGGGAGGGTGGGACCTGGGAATTGTCATGGATGATGCTGCAATGGAGGATGTAGGCCAGTTTATATGATCATGTATCATTCAGGAACTGTAAAGAAGAGAGGGTTGTCTATGGCCTGAATTGTGATCTATGCCTGATGGCAAGCCCCAAAATGTGTGTAACTAACAGAGGCGTTATGCCACACTTAGGGATGTGCATGTAGGGGGTTGTGGGAGGGGTAGGGGATGGCATATGGGTACTCCTGGAATCTCTGTGTAACATTTGTGTAATCAATGAATCCTAAAAATGTACATAGATATATAAAAAATAAAGAAAAATTAATTAAAAAACAAACAAACAAAAAAAATGTTATAAAAGGGGGCCAGCTGGATAGCCCAGTGGATAGCGCACCAGCATACCACATGGGAGGCCCTGGGTTCAGTTTCTGGGCACCTCTCCTAGCGGGCAGACCGCCTTGAGAATGGCAAGCTGCCATGGGCGGGCCAGAGCCACCGTGGGCAGGGCAAAAAGCTGCCATGGACAGGGCAAAAGCTGCCACGGGCAGGGCAGGTTGCCTGCAAATGGAGCACAGCCAGCCACCTGCGAACTGAGAGCTGGCCATGAATAGAAGCAGAAGCCGCCCACAAGTGGCAGTGACCAGTATCAGCGTGTTGCCGCAGCAGGGAGGAGGGGAGGTATGTAATAAAAGAAATAAATCTTAAAACAAAAATGTTATAAAAGAAATTCCATGGAAAAGCCTCACCTCAGAATTAGGTAATAAAAGAACACATTCTGCTTGCTTGGAACACTGGAGAATAATAGAGATTAGAGAAAGATGCCACAAATACTGAGTCAAAGCAAAAGAAAAGCAATCTCCAAATTCAGGAAGGAGACTTTCTTCTTGGAGCCACCAGTCCAGACCCTCACCCTATCTGGTCCTGTTCAGTTACAGAGTTCACAGGAGCAGTATGGCTCAGGATTCTCATGCTGCAGATGCAGACAATAGAGCCACTAACCATAGAGAATTAGAACCCTAGGCATATCAAGACACAGTGACCCAAGTCTGCAGAGAACCAGGGCAGAAAACAAGGCTTTGAGACATGCTTCATACCAAAATGCCCCCAGGGGAAATAAATAAACAGAGACCATGAAAAAAATGTTGGCAAAAGGTGCACAAATTCAATCCAGTTTCTGTTGTTTAGACCACCTAAACCTAAACACAAAATAGACTTTTCTGGTTTGACCCACTTTTCTAGATTGATGACATCTGGCTCCCCAGGTCAGGATGCCATGACTTGGAAAAAATTGGAAGCAGAAAATCCCCGACAGAATTGAGAAAGAGGAAAACTGATCTATTGTAATACAAGAGTGGGCCCAGAACTGAAAAGCATAAGGAAAATGGGGCATTGAGTGAGGATGAGAATTAAAACAAATCATAGGACCTGGAAAGAAAATCCTGCAAAAAATCACAAAGAGAGCAGATCAAGATTACCAGAGAAAGTGTTAGACCCCAAAGCTGGGCCTTTGGGGGATAACCAGAGAAAAAACTTTAACACTACAGTTAAGCAGAATTTGCATTTATTATGTCTTCAGACAGAAATCTAGGTCATTTATTTTTTAAAGATTTATTTATTTTATTACATATTTCCCCTTCCCTCCCACTGTGGCGACACACCAAGACTGGTCACTGTGCAGGCACGGCTTTCCCTGCTTGTGGGCGGCTTCTGCTTCTATTCACGGCCGGCTTTCAGTTCACGGGTGGCTGGTTGCGCTCCATTCGCGGGCTACCTGCCCTGCCCATGGCGGCTTTTGCCCTGTCCGTGGCAGTTTTTTGCCCTGCCCACGGTGGCTCTGGCCCACCCATGGTGGCTTACCATTCTCAAGGCGGTCTGCCCGCTAGGAGAGGTCGCCGGGAACTGAACCCGGGGCCTCCCATGTGGTATGCTGGTGCCCTATCCACTGGGCTATCAAGCTGGCCCAAACCTAGGTCATTTTATTGTGACTCAGACCCAACTCCTTGTGCTTCGGTTTTACTCTTGTTTAATTATCTAAGTTACTACTTAGCATTTGCTTTGATTATGCATAAGCTTTTATGCATATGGATGAACACACATAACTAGTTATATAATTATATGATTAGTATGTTCAGGACATCACACTTGCACATACATTGCATGATCAAAAAAGGGGTAGATAATTCCACCCCTCAGTGGGAATTTTACTATGTTAATTAAGCAAGTTGAAGTGAGGATGGCAATGAGCTTATTCTGCACAGGTCCAGCCAACTGGTTCAAGCTGGTTTTCATAATTCATTGCTTACACAGGCTGTCCTTGACCACCAAAAGTGGAATTTGGCATGAAGAGAAGGTTGTATCTTATTGCATTTTAATTTACATATAATTATTTCCTTTGTATCCTAGCAACAGAAAGAGAAACAAGTTACTTTCAGGTATTCATTCATCCTACATCCATCAAAGGAATATAGGAAAGGAAGATCTCTCCTGGAAGTGAAATAATTTCTCAAAGACTGCAATCTGAAAATTGTACCACATATCCAATTCAAGAATCAGATGAAGAGCTTAGTAAACCTGAAGAGTTAAACAAAAGGTACTCTAAATGTCCAGAATAAGTTGGAACCAGCATCAATGAAGAACCTTAACACTAAGACAATCAACAATAAAATCCAAGACAAGAGGGAGAAACTGACTTTCAGAGTTAACTCATCAAGATAATCAGATGCCCAAACATTGGCAGAAAAAAAATAAACCATACTAGCAAATAGAGGAAGATATGGCTCAGTAAATGGAAAAAATAATAATTCAGAGGAGACACAGAATTGAAACACCTAGTCAAATAAGTTCAAACGAATCTTTAAATTAAGTCAAGGAGATGAAGAAAAATATCAGTATAATGCTAAAGGATATTAATAAGACAATGTGTGAGCATAAAGAAGAATCTGAGAGTTTTAAAAGAAACATAACATAAATTATGGGGGTTAAAGGCACAGAAATGGAGATGAAAAATAGACTGGAGGCCTCACAAAAGCAAAATTGAAGATACAGAAAGAAAAATCAACAAACAAGAAGGCAGGACAGTCAAAATCATACATTCTATCTGTCAGAAGGACAGATAGAGAAAATAATAGAAAAAAATAATTAGTTAAAATGTAGGGAAGCATCTTCAAGGTATTGTGTTAGGCAATGGTTTCTTTGACTTTACACTCAAAGCAAAAGAAACAAAAGAAAAAAATAGATAATTGGGACCTGATCAAAATTTAAAAATTTTGCATCAAAGGACGTTATTACAAAAATGAAAAGACAACCAACTCAATGGGAGAATATATTTTATAATCACCTATTCAATAAGGGTTTAATCCAACCCAACAATAAAAATACAAACTAATTTTTAAATGGGCAAAAGACATGAATATATATTTCTCTGAAGAAGTTATAAAATGGTTAAAAATATGAAATGATGCTCAGCATTATTAACTATAGAGAAATGCATTAGTTAGACTGACCATTATGAAAAGGTCAGAAAACTATTAATATTGGAGAGGATGTGGAGAGATAGGAACGCTTATTCACTACTGGTGGGGAATGTAGTCTGGTACTGCCACTGTGGAGAACTGTTTGACAGTTCCTAAGTACCTTGAATATACATTTGCTATGTGACCTGACAATACCATTATTAGGTCTATACAGAAGAACTGAGAGCAGTGACATGAATAGACATCTACACACTGATTTTCATAGCAGCTTTATTCTCAATTGCCAAAACATAGAAATAACCCAAGTGTCCATCAACTGAAGAATGGATAAACAAATTGTGGTGAATACACACAATGGTATATTATGCAGCAGTAAGAATAAATGAAGTCATGAAGCATATGACAACATGAATAAACCTGGGGACATTTTGCTGAGTGAAGCATGCCAGACACAAAAGGACAAGTACTGTATGATTATGCTGTTATGAACTGAATATATTGTGAAAACTAATAGAGTTAATAATTAGGATATAAGCCACCAAAAAAAATAGAATGAGGGTAGATTGGAAATCAAAGGGTTAATCTGTTCAGAATTGATGTAGCAGTTTGGTATTATTTATGAATTCCAAAAATAGATATTGGATTATGTTTGTAAACTGCTGTGTTCCTTTGGATGTATTAGATTGTGTTAAATTCAGAGGTTTCAGTTTTTCTTGATTTAATAATGACTAAGGCTTTGATTGGGCCATGCCAGAAAGAAGTTGAGTCCTCGCCTCCTTGGTGGGCAGGGTCTCACAGAGAAAACAACATGGCAGAGGAGCTAGTTATGTTTGGATGCTGAAACCCCAAGAAGTAAATACACAGAGAAGCAGATAATGTGAGGAAAGAGAGAAGGCTCCATTAAACACGGCAAAGGCCCCAGGAAGTGATACAAGCCATTCACTTGATAGTTTACAGGGAGAGAGCAGAGCAGCTGAACCCACAGAAAAATGAGCCGTGAGGGAGAGATAAGACTTATCCCAGCCTAGGGCTAAGCCTTGAAGAAGATGGGATCATGGAGCCTTAAGGGGAAGAGGAAGCCAGAACAGACATCAGCAGCCATCTTGCTCCAACATATGGCAACAGATTTTGGTGAGGGAAGTAAACTACACTTTACAGCCTGGTAACTGTAAGCTTCTACCCCAATAAAATACCCTTTACAAAACCCAACAGATTTCTGGTACCTTGCATCAGCACTCCTTTGTCTGACTAATAGAATTGGTAAAAAAAAGTTGTCTGTAAATCTTTGGAAATGATAGAAATTGTGAAAGTTAAATGTATTGTTGTAACTAGCATAGTATGACAATGGTTGAAAGGGTAAGTCTAAGGTCATGTATATTACTAGAAGGAAAGCTAAAAAATGTAACATGGGACTGTACAACAGTGAAACCTCATGTAAAATACAAATATGTGTGATATTATATATATGTGTGTGTGTGTGTGTGTTTACAAAATATAAATACAAATATACTAGAGGAAAGATTTCCAGGTATGTACAGTAGGAGAAGCATAGTGAGATTGAGAGGTGATGAGTTTTTTGTTTGCTTGGTTTTATTATTGTTATTATTATTATTACTGGAATAAAGAAAATGCTCTAAAAATTATTGAAGCATTGTATGCACAACTATGTGGTTATACCAAATATGATTGACTGTGCACTTTGGATGGATTTATTCTTTATTATTATGTTTCAATACAAATTGATTTGTTAAAAACAATGGGACAGAACAGGTATATCTCAGTAGTTAAGTCCCTGCTTCCCATATACAAGTCCTGGGTTCAACCCCCAGGATCTCCTTGAAAAAAAATGGGATAAATATTTGCAATCCATTCTGACAGACAAAGAAACAAACTTCTTTATAAGTACTGATCTCTTTCAATTATATATCAATTTATAAAGTTGCCTTAGATTATAATAAAAAATTCACACAGGAGGAAATACAAAAGACTGAAAAGTAATTTTATTGTATTATTTCAACCACAAGTGAAGAATAATGAATCAATAAAAATAATGTTCCTCTCTCCCAAATTAAAATAGTAGAATAATAATGATAAGAAAAAAAGGATGGAGGAGGAGGAGGAAGAGGAATGAGAAGGAGGAGGAGGACTAAGAGACAGAGAAAGAGAATAAGGAGGTTAAGAAGGAAAAGTAGACAGAGGAGAAGAGAAGGAGGAGGAGGTATTTAGTTAGGGGAGGAGGAGGAGGGGGAAAGTGAAGGGAACTGTTAAAAAAGTTGTCCCTGAAAAGAAGCAGAATGCTATGGTTTAAAGCACAATGCTCTGGAGCTTGATCTCTGAGATTAATATTCACACTTCCACTTGGGCAACTTTTTAGCATCTTTGTTTCACTTTTTTAAATTTGTTAAACAAGTATGATAATAAGAAAAGCTTTAGGGTTTAGACAGATTGCATTAGAGTAGATTCAAATGCTTAGAATAGTGGCTGACAAATCAACTATTCATTACCAACTGGCCATTGTTAGTATTACTATGAGTTGACATTTAAAGGAGTATTCCTTGACTATCTTTTTGTAAAAGAACACATGGACAGTAATAAAGGGCATTAACAATGAATTTTAGTACTTGGACAAGAAAACAGTTGTTACAAATGTTGATTGACCATGAATAACACATACGCTGAAAGATAATCTTTTAACTCAAAGAAATTTGCAAAAGCTTTTATTTAACATGTATTGCTATGGATCATCCTCTCCTTTTTTCCCCTATAGTCCTGTCTTTTCCCCAGAATCTAATTTAATAAAATTTATTGTTTTGTAATTGGTTAAATTAATTAGTAATCTAGGTTCTTTAACTACAAACAATGTAAATCTTGGAAAAATCATGCCATCTCCATTATTTTCAAATTCTTTATTTAAAAATTAATAGACTTCTAAATCCTTCCTCCTCAAAGTGTGGCCCCTGACCAGTGAAAACTCCATTAAGCATGTGTTGAATAATTGGACTCTGCATTTTGGCAACATCTCCAGGTGATTCCTATGCTGATTAGTGCTTGAGAAGCACTCTGTAGATGCTCAGAAGGCCCTTTCTGCCAAAGTATAGACCCAATTACTTTGTAGACTCATTTTGCATTCTAAATATACTCACTGACTTGGATGCATGCAGTAAAAATTATGAGATTTATTTAAGAGCTGACATTTGGTGAATAAGAGTATTAACCATGAGGATGGGAAAGGGAGCATTCCCTCATAATGTAATGCCAAGAGTGAAGGCATCAAAGTTGGAAAAAAAAACATCAAGTGTCCTAGAAGTAGCTTGCCCATTGTTCAAAATGAAATACTTATTGGTATATGGAATGAATCTATGTGATGTTGGATTTACGGAAATCTATGAATGTCAACTTAATAAGTAAATATAAAACAAGATCCAGAATAGAATAATGAGAAAGGAAATCAATATAAAACTAGCTACATTTTTTAAAAAATTATTAATGTTAATTTCTGAAGGATATTGACAATATTGAACTTTAACCAAGCCCAGTGATCCTGGAAATCAGTAATCCTTACATAAATCCCCCCACCCTTTTGTATTTTATAAGGCTTATCACCAACAACCACCCTTCTCCAGATAAGTTAGATAAGAGTCACAGATGCTTTCTTGTTTACCTATGATAATGTTTACAAATTCCCTTTCTTTCTTTCAAAACTAATTATCTGAACTGTTTGCCTCACCGATCATTAAGATCCTAAAGCTTGTTAATCAACTGTATTTGGTTAAGCTAGTGACTTTCTGCAGACCTCTGAACTTTGTCTCAACCTCAGCGTGAAGCCAGCATGCAAGCCCTCCTTAAACCTTCACACTACCCCTCACCTCCAGAGAATAGGCTGGTGTCAGTGTAAAATATTACCTGATCTTCTATCTGATCACACAACTATTTCATCCCACTTCCCCAAACAGATTGTTTTTAGCTGGGCTTGCTTACTTCTCTCCATAAAGAAAAACCCTTTTTGCCCTATCCTTGAGGTGTTTGCAGATCTTATGGTCAGAACTTTCTGCTTATTGCAATAGTCCTTTCCCTCCACTTGCAAAAGCCCATTCAAATAAATTCTCTTCAAGTCAAGTCTGGATTTGTTTTTTATTGTCACTACTTTTTTTAAAAATTTTTTGTTACATATCACTCCCCTTTCTGCTTGCTCTTGCTGTGTGTTCATTTTTTGTGTTCTTCTATATCTGTTTTGTCTCCCCCCACTGCAGCAATGCACCAAGTCAGGTCACTGTGCAGGCAGCTTGCCCCGCTTGTGAGTGGGTCTGCTTCCATTCCCCATTGGCTTTTGCTCCATTCACAGGTGGCTTTTTTGCTCTGTTTGCAGGCTTTGCCCTGCCCATGGCAGTTTTTTGCCCTTCCCCCAGTGGCTCTGCCCCACCCATGGTGGCTTTGCCTTCTCAGGTGGTCTGCCCACTCAGAGAGGTCCCTGGGAACTGAACCCAGGGCCTCCCATGTGGTGTACTGGTGCCCTATCCACTGGGCTACAACCGGCCCTGATTGCCACTACTTTTGAGCTTAGAGACTATTAAATAGAAGATCATTTCAGAAGCTATTACTGTCAAACATGCATGTGACTAGAACTTAGATTTAAGAGGCAGCTTTTTGAACAGAGGTACAATTACATTTTTTTTTCACTCAAGGGCCTTGCAAAAAAAATCTTTTAAAAAAGTAATTGAGTCCACAGGAGACACCAATATCAGGAGTATTTATTTTGTATTCTGGTTTCTAGAGAGGATTTGGTCTAGAGTTGCACTAGATTCTACCTCTGGATAGCTGACAGCACTAGACTCATTATTTTCTTTGTAAAATGAGGAATGGGCTAGGTAACCACTAAGGTTTCTTCTTTCCATTTATTCTGTCAGTCTATCCGCAAATACTTGTTAAACCCCAACTATGAGTCAGATACATTTCGGGGAGTGAAGGATATATTTTAAAAAAGAAAAAGAAAAAAAATTGTTGAGTACAGAGGAAATTGTTAGCTCTAAGTGGGTTTCCATGTAATCTATGACTGGAGAAATTGCATGGTAATGGCTAGAGCAGTCCAATGGAGGCATAGAGACCAGATTTGAATCTGGGCTCTGAAGTGCAACTCCAAGTCCAGTCTTTGAAAAAGAGCTAACATTCTTTGAACATTTGTTTCCTAACCTGTTCATTGGTAATATTAATACATGTCTCATAGTTTTTCAAATTAAATGTCATTAACCTTGCACAGTGTTGGTTAAATATGATAAAAAACAAAATCTTCTCCCAAGTCAGGAAATACTCCATAAAAGTAGAAAGAAAGAAAAACAATTTTGTTATTAAACAATCATGAAATCAGAATGTGATGCATCTCAGGCAATCCAATTAAGAGATTGCAAAGAAAGAAAGAAAGAAATATCATTTTAGATAACCAAGCAGATTCAAACCATAGCATACATATTCACAGAATAAACAATAACTAGTCCCCATCTAAGGGGACTTGACAGCACCATTTGTCACACACAGTGCACCTTGAATTCACCTGTAAATTGAAGTTGGCCTTTGTGTTTGCTAATCACCACTATCCAAAGAAATAGTTAAACTCTCAAAACTCTATGCCAGTTACATAGTTACAATTGGTATACAGACACTTAAAATCCCATGGAAATGTGGTGATAAAAATGCTAATTTCTTGATGTTTACATTTCAGACAGATGACACACAGGTCCTTTAAAAAAAGACATTCCTGGGTTGAAAAGCTGGGATAAAGTTTATTTAGCTTTTAAAAAGATATAATTGTCAAAGGGACAGAGAAAGGATTTACAGTTATAATTTTTCTAAGGAAGGTTCTAAGAAGAGAGAAGGGTGTGAGTTTCTTTCTCTTTTTGCACCAGGGAAAATGAATGTATTCCTTTTTCTTTCTTGATTTGTGTTTACCCTTTGTATTAGTCAGGATTCTCTCAGGAAACAGAATCAACAGGAGATATCTTTCAATAACATAAGATTTTATAAGAGTCTCTCACATGACCGTGGGGATGCACAAGTCCAGGGGCTCCGATGGAAGACCGATGAAGGGTCCTTGATGAGTTTCTGGGAGAAGCTCGCTGTACAAAGACAAGCTAGGAAAATTCTTTCGGAACATTGAAATCACTTCCCCTTTTAAGGCAGTCAACTGATTGGATAAAAGCATCATCCATTCTTGATCCAATTTCCCTGATTGATGCAGATGTAATCAGCCATTCATGCAGTAAACTCACTGTTGATGGAAGTCCATAAATGCTCTTGTATTACAATTAGCCCAGTGCTTGCTGGACCTAATACCTGGACACAATTACCTGGCTGAGTTGACACATTAGTCTAACCATCACAGTCTAGCCCTTGTCAACTTGGCAACCATACACTTTACCCTAAACCATACTTAGTCTCTAAGTAAAAACAATAACATACAAGCATACATATATATTTCTGCCTAATAATGTTTAACTCCCCTGAATACTAGCAGGAACACATTAATTCTCCACAGACTAGGGTGCAAGTCCTTGGGTAATATTCACTCTTAAACTTGACATCCTTAAATATTATGACATGAAATTAATACAACTTCTCATGTGATAGGGGAAAAGGTTGGGGAAGAAAACAAGAAATTCATTTTGTTACATATACAATCATACTCATAATGAAACAAGGAGGAAGGGTTCATGACTATTACACCCTTACAACAACTCCAGTCACAGAGCAGTCACTCAACAAACATTAGACCCTTTCTGAATGGCTACATTCAGTTATTGATGGTCTTTCTTGAATCAGATTCTTTTAATTTTTCTAGGAATGTATGATTGCTTCAAAGATTTTAGTTTCTAGCTTATGCTTCTAGGTTTATTTTATTACCACAATGGGCACAAACAATGGAACTCTACCCCAAGAATTTCTCCTGCTGGGATTTCCAGGTTCCCACACCCTTCAGTTCTCTCTCTTCATGGTTTTTCTGTTGCTGTACATCCTTACAGTCAGTGATAACCTTGCTAACTTGATTTTGGTGAGCACATCCACCAGCTACATACCCCCATGTAATTTTTGTGTAACCTCTCTTTCCTGGAGATTTGGTACACCACAGCTTCTGTACCCAAAGTCCTGGACATCCTACTGGGGAGAAGCCAGACTATCATTTACTGGCTGCATGTTGCCAAT
>PVKH010042959.1:0-10769 GCA_004027955.1 Chaetophractus vellerosus | reverse complement strand
CCGGGTTCGGTTCCTGGGGCCTCCTGGAGAAGGAAAGCCGCCGCGTGGTGAGTTGACTCAGCAGGATGGAGCAGCAGGGGGAGACAAGCAGACACAGAAAAACGCAAAGCAAATGAACACAGCAAGCACAAGCAGCAAGGGGGGAGGGGGGGATAAATAAATAAATAAATCTAAAAAAAAGAAAAAAAAAAGTTCCCAAAGATGAAAAATCTAGGACCAGGTGGCTTCACAAGTGAATTCTACTAATCATTCAATGATGATTTAATCTTGCTCAAGCTCTTCCAAAAATTGACCAGGAAAGAATGTGACCAAACTTACTCTATGAAGCCAACACAACATCACTCTAATATCAAAACCAGATAAAAATTCTACAAAACAAAGAAACAAACAACAACAAAAAAAACCCCACAAAATTACAGACCTAAACCCCTAATGAATACAGATGAAAAAATCCTCAAAAAAAATACCTGCAAACCAAATCCAAAGCACATCAAAAGAATTATACACAACAATCATGTGGGTTTTATCCCAGGTATGCAACGGTGGTTTAACATAAGAAAATTAATTAGTGTAATAAACCACATTGATAAATTGAAAAGGAAAAAATCATATGATCCTCTCGATTGATGCAGAAAAGGCATTTGACAAAATACTGCACCCTTTCTTAATAAAATCACTCCAAAAGGTAGGACTAGAAGGAAGCTTTCTCAATACGGTGAAGTGCATATATATATAAAACCTACAACTAGCATTGTACTCGGTGAAAGACTGAAAGCTTTCCCGTGAGACTAGGAACAATGTTCCTGTTACTCAATATTGTCCCAAATAGGAAAGGTAAAAGCAAAACTTGTACTTGTTCACTGATGATATGATCCTACACCTAGAAAATCCTGAAAAAAAAAAATCACAACAAAGCTACTATAACTAATAGATGAGTTCGTCAAAGTGGTGGGATACAAGAATAAGCAAAAATCAATAGCATTTCTATACACGACTGACGTGCAATCTGAGGAGGAAATCAGAAAAAAAATTCCATTTATAATACCGACTAAAACAATCAAATATTTAGGAATAAACTTAACCAAGGACATAAAGGACCTGTATTCAGAAAACTACAAAACATTGCTAAAAGAAACTGTGAAGATTTAAATGGAAGGACATTCCATGTTCATGGACTGGAAGACTAAATATTGTTAAGATGTCAATTCTATCCAAACTCATTTACAGATTCAATGCAACCCCAATAAAATCCCAACAGCATTTTCAGCAGAAATGGAAAAGTCAATTATCAAATTTATTTGGAAGGGTAAGGGGGCCCAAATAGCCAAAAATATCTTTAAAAAGAAGAACGAAGTTGGAGGACTTTTACTTCCTGACTTTAAAGCATATTACTCAGCTACAGTGGTAAAGACAGCATGGTACTAGCATAAAGACAGAAACATTGACCAATTAACCAAATCATGAACTCAGACCCTCACATCTATAGACAAGTGACTTTTGACAAGGCTTTTAAGCCCTTCCAGCTGTGGCAGAACAGTCTGTTCAACAAACAGTGCTGAGAGAACTGGATATCCATATCCAAAAGAAAGAAAGGACTCCTATCTCACACCTTATATAACAATTAACTCAAAATGGATCAAGGACCTACATATAACAGCGACAACCATAATACTCCTAGAAGAAAATATAAGAAAACAACCTAAAATCTTGTGGTAGGTGGTAGTTTCTTAAACCTTACACCCAAAGCATGAGCAACAAAAGGAAAAACAGAAAAAATGGAACGTCCTCAAAATTAAACACTTCTGTACCTCAAAGGACTTTGTCGAAAGGGTAAAAAGGCAGCCGACTCAATGGGAGAAAATATTTGGAAATCATATATCCAATAAGGGTTTAATATCCATGATATATAAAGAGATCATACAACTCAATAATAAGAAGACAAAGTGCCTGATTAAAAAACGGGCAAAAGACTTGAAAAGACAATTGTCCAAAGAAGAAATACAAATGGTGAAAAAAAAAAAACACATGAAAAAATGTTCAATATCACTAGCTATTAGGCTAGTGGATGGATGGACCAGAGGCAAATCAAAACTACAATGAGTTACTATGTCATACCTCACAGAATGGCCATTATTTAAAAAAACAAAAAACAAAAAACAAACAGTAAATGCTGGAGATGATGTGGAGAAATAGAAATACTTCATCACTCTTGGTGGAAATGTAGAATGATGCAGCTTCTCTGGAAGACAGTTTGATGGTTCCTCAGTGTATTAATCTACCAAAGGAGTGCTAATGCAAAGTACCAGAAATCTGCTGGCTTTTATAAAGGGTATTTATTTGCAGTAAAAGCTTACAGTCCCAAGGCCATGGAAAGTCCAAGCCAAGGTACCATAAGAGGTACTTATTCACCAAAGTCAGCTGCCATGTGTTGAAGCAACATGGCAGGCCATCTCTGCCTGGTTTCCGCCTTCCCCTCTGGGTTTCCTATATCAGTCTTGGCTCTCTTCCCCAGGTCAGCTTAAGCTATCAGGCAAATAGTCCATCTCTCCCTGGAGCTTTAGGTGTTTGAGACTTCTCCTTTTTATCACATGGCAGGATCAAAACGACCAAGTTCTCTCCTCTGTGTATCTTCTAAAGTGCAGTGTCCATTTACATCAGCCCACCAAGGGGGCGGGGACTCAACTGGAGTCATGCCTTACTGACCTGGTGGAATCAAGCCCTAAATTGATTTTTATCAAGTAAACTTAATCAGAGACCCCTCACTGAATTTAATACAATCAAAGGGTATCAAACACAGAGGAATAGATTAGTTTACAAACATAATCTTTCTCTTTTTGGGATTCACAAAAATAATCTCAAACTGTCACACTCAGGAAGCTAAATACAGAACTGCCATATGATCTGGCAATCCCTCTACTAGGAATATATCAATAGAACTGAAAACAGTGACGTGAACAAACATATGAACCTAGATACTCATTCAAAAGAGTACAGCTTATCTATGAGTCCACAGATCTAAATAATTGAACATATAAATAAATAAATAGGGGAGGAGGGATGGCTCTTCCTTATAAGAATTCCAATTAATAAAGTTAACAGAAATGAAAAAAAGAAATAGAAAATCACTTATACAAATACCCAGTAATAATTGTTGCTGGCAAGATCCATTGACGGATGTTAAAATTACTGGGTGAAAGTTTGAGGAGAAACACGATATTTGCATTTTCTCAAAGTATCTCTCCCCTGATCTTTATTTAAATTACAAAGGAAAAATAGCAATTCACAGTGGACAAAACCAGCAGACACTAACATAACCAAGTGATCACGGTAACCTCACCAGCAATAAAGACATATCAACATAATGAAACCTTTGTTATGATGCAGGGAAAATGGCACAATATCACTTCTGTGGAAGTCTTCCAAAAATGGATAGTGTCAATCCAATCATAAGAAAATATCAGGCAATCCAAAGTGAGACAGCCATCCTACAAAGTAAATGACCAGTACTCTTCAAAATTATCAAGGAAACGAAAGAGATAGGACAAGTAACAGCAATGTGAGATTCTAGACTGGATCTTGGGACAGGAAAAGGGTATTAGTGAAGAAAATGGTGAAATGTGAACGAGATCCATACTTTAAAGAGTTTATACCAATGCTAATTTTTTAGTTTTGTTAAATGTAGCATGATTATTAAGATGTTAACATTAGGGGAAGCTGGGTGAAGGGTAAACAGGAACTCTACTATTTTTTCGAAACATTTCTATAAGTCTAAAACTATTTCAAAATAAAAGTAATAAAAAGACTATTTTTATCTACTTAATGAATGTTGTTGAATAAACTTTAAAAATTATTTGTAACAAGCTGGCTGATTGGCATCTAAAACGTATGAATGGGTCAAATTACCTCTCTGAGATGCATATGTAAAAGAGGAATTATAATACCTATTGTGCAGTTCTTTTTTCAGTATTAGAAAGTGCTCTTTCTGACACAGCAAGGAAATAGCAAAGCTTTGGCACCAAAGATACCATCCAGTACCAATTCTGCCATTTGTTGGCTCTGTGCCCTTGAGTAAGTTATGTAATCTCTCCACGTCTCAGGTTCTTCCACTGTACAAAATGAGGGTAGAGGCTAATTTAGCTTACAGGGATCTTGGATAAGTAGCTATGATAAAATTAAATAAGGGATGTAAAGCATTTGACTCGCATTTGAGAGTCCAATAAATATTTAGGGTATAATGTAATGAATGTTGAAGAGAGTAGGCACTATCACTACACTTGATAAACTTTGTGATTATTACTGTGCATTGCAAAGTATAATTCACATTTATAACACCTGTAAGTTATTAAGAAAAGAAACTAAGTTTGGAATATTCTCTTTAGATAGGGATATGTTCAATACACGTAAAAAGGATTTTCACCCAAAGAAGTTAACAACAAAAAAATGTGGCTGCTTTAAAACTCAATCTCTTAGCTATCTGGAAAACTTAGCTGTTTGAAATCATTCAATTTTGGATAATAAGAGCCTCCAGGGGGCAGCCTGCCCGGAAGGTGTAAGTGTAGAGACTTCCAGTCAGCGTGATCTGTTTGAGACCTGTGAAGCTGTGAATCTTCTCAGGTAAAATATGGCTAGAAGGTATGGAATAAGTGGAAAAGGAAGATGAGTGCTGAAAAGAGAAAAAAGAATGCCCCAAAGGAACCCAACAGACTTAAAAGTATTCTCAAAGTAGATAATAATGTTTTAATGAAAGATGTTCAAGAGGTCGCTACGGTGTTGGTAACCACAAATTGTCACGAGAAACTGCAATGTGTGGTGAAAGATGAAAAAGATGACATGAAAATGGAGACTGATATTAAGAGAAACAGAGTCTGCTAGACCAGCATGGACAATACCCAGTATGGATGGACCAGAGGCAAAGAAAAGGACTGAAGGCAAAGGGAGAGAGGGTAAAAAGCAAAGCAAAAGCAGGGAAGGCAGCAAAGGGTTTGGCCTGGTATACTCAAAGACACACGAAAAATGACACATTGGACAGATGTTTGATTAGAATGTATATGCTGATTTTACTTTCCATATTGTTTTCTTATTTGTTTCTATATTTCAGCTTGGCCCTTTCCTTCAGTTTGAACCCAACAGTCTCCTTAGTTTGTATTGGGAACTTAAACTATTTTCTTCAATGAAAAAAAAAAAAAAAAAAACCTTCCGGTGCTATTTAAACATGAAAAGGTGTGAGGCAAACAACACACACACAGACTGGTGGCAATGGGATGGTAAAATATTCTTCATAAATGTTATATGCCCTTATTTTATTTTTGCATTAATATTATTGTATTAAGAATTATTCAATGCAAATATAAATCTCCATTCACTTTGGTTTTCCAAGATCTGTTATTATCACCATTGTATCAGGTATGGTCTTCTTTTTAATTCAGTGGTACCCTAATGCATTCTAAATTTCAGAATCAAACCATTTAAGTGAAAAGACAACATAATACAACATTATACATTTTAACATATAATTGTAATCACCTGACTGTACATCCATTCTCTGGTGACTTCAGGTCAACTTAAGAAATTCTTGAATCAGTTACAAAAAATGTTTTCTTACATATTTCTATTAAACATAAGAATATTCTAAAGTCACAGTCTTATCTGTTTGTACCTTTCATGCAACACCTCAAATTCCTACACAGGTGTAAAAATAAAACTGCATACTTACCAACACCTTGGGGTCGATTTAACCTTACAGAATTAATTTCAATTTTTTGGACATGAGGTGGGTATTCTTTCCTAGAAATGAAATTGATACAGTTAAATTTAAAAGGAAATATATTTTTCAAAATAAAAAAGTTGAAGGCATACTTATAATACCTTAATTAAAAGTAAATCATAGTCTCTTTGCCATATAAAAATACTATAAAATTATAAAACCATATTACGCAAATATACCAAAGCTTAATATATTATAAGATCTCTAAGGGAAGTGATTATATTTTATTTAGAATGTCAATCTAGCAGAGCCTGCAGCCAGCAGGTTGTTCAATAAATATTTAATAAATGAATCCAAATTATTGTATCAATGAAGTCACCTTCGAAAGCTATATATTAACAAAATGCACAAACCTTTAGAATTTTTCTTTTGGAACTGCCTTCCCAACCAGTTTATAAAAGTCTCATTAAAAATTCATAATATTTCTTAGTCACACATATTTTTATTAGAAATTATCCAGGTTAATAATAACCAGTTTGCCAATTATGCTGTAAATGTTTAGTTGTTTAAAAAAAAAGTCAATGAGTAACAGAATAAATATTGAATAGGATGTTGGCCTTGAGGATAATTCCAAAATTATTCCAAAAAACATTATATACAAAACAGCATCACAGAACAAGTATTTCAGTCATGTAATATATAACTACCTAATGGCATGGGATATTAGTACACTTGTTTAAAAATATTAAATTACTTTTTTGTCAAGACTTCACATAAAATAGAGTTCTGGGACCTTAAACATAATCCTTAATAACTAAGGGTCGAAATAAGTCCAATACAAAAATGTATTGTTAAGCTTTAGTAAGAATTGCAAAACAGACCAGGAAGCTACAATAGTTAGATTGTTCCCTATTTCAAGTAAAAGCTTCTAAAATATTACCATTTTATTGACCAAGGCTTTTGGGAAAAGGAAAAAAAAAAAAAGACTATTTTATAAATTGGAAATCAATCTATTCATGCTAGTGATCATTACCTATTCACCAAAATAATGTAAGCATTAATTAATCAAAATGCTAAAGGAATTTCCTTGTACGAATTTCATATTCTTACATTGTGAAGTCTATGCAGTAAAAATAGAGAATGAAATGTAAAAATGATCCAAGAAGAAAATACTGAGAAGTAGTGATAGCAGTTAGCAATTATTTAGTGCCATGTGCCAGGTACTATTCCAAATTCTTTGTATCAATTCATTTAATCCTCACAATAACCTTATGAAACATGCACTTTTCATTAGCATTTTAGAGATGAGGAAATTGAGGGACAAAAAGGTAAATTAACTTTTCCATGGACACAACTTTTAATTGGCAAGGTCAGTATCTGAATCCTGACAAAGGGGAACAATACTGACAAGTAGTGATGACTTCATTATCACTGAATAACCAACAGTGGGTACAACTGGTCAGTACCCACCCACTCTGCCACAATTAAAAAATACGTGGATATGAGTTGTGAAGATGAGAATTTGTCTTACATGCAGTAGAGATACTTGTGATATAAAAAAGAAGGTAAGTTTTCCACTCCTAATAACACTTTATTACATTTAAAATAAAATGTATGTTTTTATATTCCAAATAGGGTATAAAATATTCTTACCTTTAAGTAAAATAATCTATTTTAATCTTTTTTTTTAATAACTCTATACCTTTAGAAAAAAGTTTGGTCAAAACCAAAAAAAAGAATAGACACCAACTTTTAAAAATACAAGATACAGGTAATAAAGAATTGAAACAAAACATGATGATACAATTACAGTAAACTCCAATAACTCTGAGGGTATTATATTTTTAAAATAGTATTGGACAAAAACAGTAGATATTTTTAAATGATACTAATGATTATCAACAAGGAAAATGATCAGTGACAGTTACAGGGTGACCACAAAATTTAGAAATACAGATCTATGTCTTTTTACAGTTTGAGTCTGCTTGATTACTTCCTCTGGGGTATGCTAAATGCACATTATTTATTCAGTAAAAATAAGTGACATAAACCATCGGAGACAATCATAGATGAATATGCAGGAATTGATGAAAAAGCTGCATTAATACACTCTGTTCTTTGCAATTTTACTCAGTACTTTGAACCATGCATTGCTAATAAGGTATAAAACATCAAACATATGTATTATCTATGACTTTATCATGTATTGTAATGTAATATTAATAAACTGTTATGCATATTTGCCTATATTTCCAGACTTTATGGCTATACTATATTAATATTTCCTACATATTTCCTTATAGAAACAGGACACATTGTTTTGTTTCTACAACTTATTATAATGAATAAAATGCAGAAATAAAAGCATACTTAAAAAGAATGTCAGGATAAAAGCATTAGTTTGATAAGAGAATTAAAAGAATTCTTTAAAAGAATTAAAAGAGAAGATAAACTATCTTTTCTTTAAACGTTTGTTTTTTAAAAAATTATGTTAGGTTATCTAAAATCCTGGGCTTGAGGGTTTCATCACTATACAAGTAGTAAAATTTCAAACTTCAAAGTGGCATGAAGTTCAAAACCTAAGATTTACTTTCTCAATGCATATTTCTTTTCCACATCAAACCAAGCAGGCAGAGAAGCTTCCCTGTCATCTGTCATCTTCCCATGCAGGTAGGTGGATTTTTTTGCATCTGATGGTTGGTGTTTTTTGTATAAGTTTTAGAAAAAGTCCTATAGCCGGGCCTCAAGCAGGGCTCCTGGGACTGACACCCTCCCATTGAGTCAGACATAGCCTACAGCTCTCAGTACTGTATTGCTCATCTGTTCACCTACTGTTGAAATTTCTTATTTCTGGTAACTGGTGCTTTTTCTTCATTCCATCCGTTTCTTTTCTTTTCGTCTTTTTTTTTTTAAACTCACCATATTTAAAAGAACTTTTGTTTCCTTTTACATAGTATTTACAAATGTTTGTAAAGAGATAATTTTAGGTTCTTACTTACACATCACTGGAATTAGATTCATACCAATTGCCTATTTTCTATAAATATGCTTGCTGAATTAAAATTATCTTAAAGTGAAATATTAAATATTTTGTAAAAATTAAGTAGAAAAGAAGCAATGGGGGCTGGCTGTAGACCAGTGGATAGGGCGCTGGTGTGCCGCATGGGAGGCCCTGGGTTCGGTTCCCAGGGACCTCTCCTAGAGGGCAGACGGCCTTGAGAAGGGCAAGCCACCATGGGCGGGCCAGAGCCGCCGTGGGCAGGGCAAAAAGCTGTCACGGACAGGGCAAAAAAGCTACCACGGGCAGGACAGGTTGCCCGCGAATGGAGCGCAGCCAGCCACCCGCGAACTGAAGTAGAGCGGGCCGTGAATGGAAGCAGAGGCCGCCCACAAGCGGGGAAAGCCGCACCTGCGCGGTGACTGGTCTCGCCGCAGCGGGGGGGATATGTAATAAAATAAATAAATCTTTAAAAAAAAAAAAAAGCAATGGCTACTTTTGTTGTTTTATGCTATTTCTATGAACTTTATTTGCAACATTTAATATTTAAAGGACTTTTAACTTTTAATAAAGATAGTCTAAAATTAACAATCTTTTATACTCTTAAAATATCAACTGTACTATATTTTAAAATAGGAATGATCCTAATAATATATCAGGGTAGCAACTCACAACTAAAACAATATTTAACTGTTAATTATTGGTGAACAAATGCTATAGCACAATATTTATGAATAACTAAAAAGGGTACCAATATAAAATTGTAAAGTTTAAAAACATGTAATTTGGAACCTAACTCTACGAAATACTTTTCCCCAGCAATATATCTGACCAGTGGATATCATTAAATGTAAATCTTTAAACTAGCTATACTGATAGTTCTATTTCAGTGCACATTATAGTCAATACTTTAAATATAAAAAACTGTAAACAGCTTACTTCTTTGCTCATTTTATAGCTTTTAAGCCATTAATGTTCTGGAAAACACAAGCAAGGTAACAAGCATCTTCTGTTTTATGTAATCAACTCACCAGAGCTGGCTATTTTTATTAACAGGGTTGTTTTGTGGGATAAACAAAATGGGATAGGAATAATATCCCAGTCAACAAAAATAGGATAGGAATAATAATAGCAAGAAAGTAACGTGTTTAAAACCTTTCAAAAGTACTGTCAACATGGGGAGTGGGTGTAGCTCAGTGGTTGAAGGTCTGCTTCACATATACGAGGTCCTGGGTTCAATCCCTGGTACCTCCTTAAAAAAAAAAAAAGTACATCAATATATTACTACACTTTGAAAGGTGAATAATAGAAACCCTGAAATTCTTAAAGGCAAAAAAAACTTCATCATTCTTTCCAAAACACTCCAATTAATAAAGCTTCCAGCTTTTAGAACAAGCAGAGAAATATAAATTAATTCTAAAAGGAAAAACCTTGAGAAGAAACTAATGTTAGACAGTTTCACATGTGTTATGGTGTAACTGTTGCTCTCGAGCATTGGACTAGCAAGTCACCAAACTTTACAATACTTGTGAATTTTCTTTTACCATGAACATTTATCACTTTTATTATCAGAAAAAAAACTACAAAAATACACAAAATGCCTTAAGTAAAAGAATGGTAAAATTCCAAGAAAACTGATAATACTAAAGTTACAGTGTCCTGGGCTTATTTTATTGAAAAATTTGTAGCTGAAAATCAATCAGATTGCCAGTTATCTAATTTCTCACTACATTTTTTTAGCCATCTTTTCTCACCAGCACCATAGAGGACACCACATTACTATTTCTAGAATTTCTTCTACCTGATTTATCTGCTGATAGGACTCTTCCATTTTTTACAAAATAAAAAACTCCTAGACTCCATTAAAAAAAAAAATACATTGGTTAGGCTCCTCAAAACTGAACTACACTCCAGGGGCATCATTTGCATGGTAGTCTCTGTGCCCTTATGAACTGTGTGACATGCCCACCTACGAAGGCTTTTCATTACAGCTCTGCTGTTATTTACCACAACTCCCAACCGAATTGCTTATTTTTTTTTAAAGATTTATTTATTTATTACATATCC
>PVKH010042958.1:0-10773 GCA_004027955.1 Chaetophractus vellerosus | reverse complement strand
CCATTGACTGAGAGGAGACCAGCAGGAACAGCAGATTAGGGGTGGCAGGAGGAGGCAGGATGGACTTGGCTCAGGGCCTGTGACTGTGGACATCTGGGAAGGCCTGGCTGCGGCATGCCGGGCCTCTCCATACTGGGTATTATTTAATAAACATATCACACCCGCACCAGCACGTCCCCACAAGAATAATGTTTTTTTTGAATTTCAATTCCAGCTCACGGGCCCCTTGTTAAGAAGCCCTGACCTAAATAGTCTCATTTAATCCTCCCATCAACACTATGAGGTCAAAATTTTTATTGTTCCATTTTGTAAATAAGAACACTAAGTTTTAGAGAGTTAATTTGCCTGAGATCAGACAATTAGTAGGTGGAAGAGCTGGGATGTCAACACATCTGTCTGGTTCCAAAGCCTAGGTTCTTCACCACTCTGGTATCTGCTCTCCTTGGAGAGCCATTCAGCCAGGAAGTCAACAACGTAGGGAGTGTTCATGAGTTCAGGTCATTTGTGCAAGTTAAGTGGGGGCTGAGGGCAGATGTGCAGATACTGCTTTGCAGTGGGAAATGTCTGCTTCTCATGAATATGGAATCTAATTACAATGTAACCATTATCAAAAACCTCACTGGCCAGTAGTGGCTTCTTGCTGAACATTTCTAATTGAACTGCCCAGCATGACCCAAAATTTGACATGTCTAAAATATAGCTCAGTCTTGCTCCCTCCCCATCAGATGACTTTCCTATTTCATTTAAAAATTGCATTATTAACTTAGTCACCCAGGTTAAACACCTATAAAAACTTTAACAGCTAACATTTATTGAGAATACATTCCACATGTTGTGCTAAGTGTTTTAGACATCATCCATTTAATCCTCCCAACAACCTTACAAGGAAGGTATAATTATTGCCACCATTTTATTAATTAGGAAATTGAGGCTTATATAAATTGGCAAGGGTGACATGTTAGCATCATCTTTCATTACTCATCTTTGTACTCCATAGCTGATGAATCACCAACTTCTGCCAATTCTCTCTCTCTACTATTTCTTGCATCCGTTGCTTTCTTTCTGTGTCCATTGCCACTGTACTGATCTTTCCCCTTCTGATTTATGCCCAAGTTGCTGACATAGCCCTATATGGTCTCCCTTGTTCCATGATCTCCTGTTTTAGATCTTTCTAATACACTTTTGGTCAGACTGAGCACTATTTTTATGCCATCCATTCAAGTTCAAGCCTTTAAACAGGAAAAGATACATCCAGATATCCCCAGATGTTATCCTTGGGTTAGTGGAATGGTAGGGATATTTTTTAGAAAATTTAAATAACTTCATTAATGACTATAAAAGGAAAAAATGTTACAACTATATGTTGAAACTATAGGACAAGATGCATAATAAAGATAAGTAACCATTTGACTTTATAAAATGGCAGGTCAAACATCATCGATCCAGCATCGGGGAGTTCTCACTGGTCGTCAGAGCATTCCAACTATGCAACTCCATTTTTCTAGAGGCACATCTTTGTGCAAAGAATCGTTATGTAAATGTGTTTAGTGTTTTTCATTTATTTATACACTTTATTCTTATGATTAAAATAATAAATGTACATGGTAAAAAAAACGAATCAAAATATCACAAAAAGATATAACAATTAAAAAAATGTATTGCTCTTCCAAGGTAACCATTAATAAGGTGGATTGTATTTTCTTCTTTATACTTTTCTGTAATTTATAGACTTTCTACACTGAACATGTATTGCTTTAAAATTGAAAATAAGGCCAATAAAGCTTAAAGAAAGAACAAAACTTTCCATCATTTCCTGCAACTTAATTAGCATGAAGTCCAAAATCTTTGGCTGAGGTCCTATAAAATCTGGCCCCAAACAACTTTCCAGGCTTGTTATATAGTATTAAATACAAATGTTCTGCTTCAGTTAAATTATTTTAAAACCTCTTTCCTGCTGTGTCTCTGTTTTTTCCCTCCTCCTGGAATGAGCGTCTCCATTCTCTGTTTTGAATATTTTGCCCCCCCCCAGATGGCTTCCTCGTCTGTTTGCTCTTTGATTTTGCTTGTTGTTTGCGCTCATTGTCTGCTCATTTTTTTTCTTTCTCAATGTCTGCTCATTGTCTGCTTGTTGTTTGTTTGTCTTCTTTAGGAGGCACTGGGAACTGAACCTGGGACCTCCGATTTGGGAGGCAGGCACTCAACTGCTTGAGTCACATCCTCTCCCCCCATTCTCTTTTAATATCCCAGTTCAATCTATTGTTCAAGATTTAAGTCAGTTCTACATAAAGCTTTCCCAAGAAGGAAGGTGTCAGTATTCAATGAGTATTTACTATGTGCTACGCACGATAGTTGGTGTTTTAGTCAGTATTTCGTTGAAACTCCACATCAACTGGAAGGTTGGCATTAATTATCTTCATTTTAGAGAAGAGGAAACAAAGTTTCCCTCAAGCCACATAGCCAGTATGTGGCAGAGCTGGGATTTATAGCTGGCTGACTCGTTCACCCCAGCTCAGTGAGCTCAGATTTTTCCCAACTTTTGTAGCACATATCTGAATATTAAATTTGACCAATAATCAAAGAAGTGTAATCTAAGATAGTGGATTGTTTATAATGTTATGCTGAACTATGTATATTTTGTATTTTTGTTTATCTTCTCAACAAAAGCTCCTTGTGGGAAAAGCTAGGTTCAAGTCCTAGCTTACTATTTTACTAGCTGTGTGTCTTCTGGAAAACTCCTTAAACTTTCTCAGTCTCAGATTCCTCAACTGTAAAATAGGGGAGAGAATAATAATACCAAATGCCTAGGATTATGAGAGTTAAAAGCCCAGTGTATACCTTGTACAAAACAGTTGCTTGTTATACCTTTGATTTGACATGGTGACATACGTTCATTTTCCAAAATCCATTTAATTTCTGGTTTCTTTATAGTAGTGGTTTGAGACAGTTGTAAGACTCAACAACCTAAAGAAGAATAGATCTTTTTCTCCAAGACATTAAAAAATTGACTTCACACAAATTTAAAATAGTATTTTGCTATTTGGTCAGAATATCCCATCTTGCTATTTAACCAACACTGAACAAGAGGTTCAGTTACTGGTTAAAGACTGTTCCTCAAGGTAAATGTTTACATTTATAAATATGAATGTTTCTACTGAATGTTGTCATTGTTAGTCCAGAAAGCCACTGAAAATTTTAAAATTGAACACATTGAGACCTACGTTTACTCAGAAAATGGAAAAACCATTTTAAAATCACTGGCCCTCAAAAACAGACATCAATTTTCTTAAAAATATATTCTCTGTATCAGAATGAAAGGACATGATGGTATTCATTCCAATTATTTTCCTTTAGGGTTAGTTGAGAGTAGCGAAATTCACTTAAACTAGTGGGTCACAATTTTTTGGTTGTTGCAGCATATTTATTACTGTCTTCCATTTTTAAAATTCCAGTATAGATTTTCTCTTAAAGATGCTATAAGGTCTTTTTTTTTTTTAAAGATTTATTTTATTCATTTATTCCCCCGCCGCCCCTTGTTTTTACACTTGCTGTCTTGTTCTCTGTGTCCATTTGCTGTGTGTTCTCTGTGTCTGCTTGTCTTCTCTTCTTGTCTTCTCTTTAGGAGGCACTGGGAACTGATCCTGGGACCTCCAATGTGGGAGAGAGGCACTCAATTGCTTGAGCCACCTCAGCTCCCTGGTTTCTTGTGTCTCTCATTGTCTCTCCTCTTTGTCTCTTTTTGTTGCACCAGCTTGCCACAGGCCGCTTGCTTTTCACCAGGAGGCCCTGGGAAGCAAACTTGGGACCTCCCATATGGTAGACAGGAGCCCAATCACTTGAGCCACATCTGCTTCCCTATAAGGTCTTTATTTACTAAAGTGAATTACATTTAATTTGATTCTGAAATTTGTGAAAGTTTTTTATAGCCCTTGGGATAATTGGAGACAGAGGGAAAAAAATCTATCTTCCCTCCCATCTAAATCTGCTGGAAGCTCTTTTAGAATAAGTTTGTCTATGTCTACAAAAAATCTTGCTGGGATTTTGATAGCAATTGTGTTAAATCTACAGATCAGTTTGGGGAGAACTGACATCTTTACTATATTGGATCTTCCAATTCATGAATGCAGTAAGTCCCTCGAATTATTTAGGTCTTTAATTTCTTTCATCAGCATTTTACAATTTTCAGCACATAGGTCCTGTACATGCTTTGCTTAATTTATATCTAAATATTTCATTTTTTCTGAGCAATTGTAAATGGTATCATGTTTTTCATTTTTTCCCCCACGTTTGTGGTTAGCATATATGGAAACTCTTTCAGTAGAACAAGGAGAAATGGACTCTTCAGTGAAGTAAACTTGTTCACTGGTTTACCATAACATGCTGGACTATTACTAAACTATTTATCCTAACAATCAAGTATCTCCATAATGTGCCTCTAAATCTCTAAACTTTAACCTGATACCTAATTGCTAAACACGAATGTCTACTATGGCCAGAATGGCGACTCATCTCTCATCCGAATATACCTTATTTAGTCTACCTCCATGTCTTTGCTCATGCCATTTCCCTTCTAAAATAGTCCCTCCACTGACCCCTTTACTCCAAACTAAATTTTTTTTCATATAATAAACTTTATTTTTAAAGAAGTTTTAGAGTACAGAAAAGTTACATGGAACGTATAGGGGATTCCCATGCACCCCACCCCTCCCCCTCCCACATTTCCCTCTATTAATATCTTACATTAGTTACAATTGATGAACAAATATTGAAGCACTGCTACTACAAGGCCTATAGTTTACATTATGGTTTACACTTTGTACCACACAATTTTATAGGTTTTCACAAAGTCAAAATTAAATCTTAACTATCCTTCAAGGTGAGGTCAAAGCTCTTCATAAGAAGCATTCCCTGTCGATACCAGCCTACAGGGCTCCTTTTCTCCTCTGAACTCCTTTAACCAATATATTATGCCACTCAGTAGTTTAGTTTTTAATTTAATTTTAGTCTGGCTTATTTCCCTAAGTAGTAGAGAGATTCCCATTACAGCTGTCATAAATCCACATGCATGTTAAGTACTCAGACTTAATTGCTGAATGAAGAAATTCATTTAAAGTAAGGCTATAGAGTTGTAGATGTAAAAGGTACTCCGTAAATTCTCTTGAATCCTTCACCTAAACAAGATCCATGCTTTCTACTTCCAGTACAGGACTCTGTCTTTTCCTTCCTTCCTAAAAATCCCAGCTCCTCCCACTAAGTGGATCTGAGATGCAGATGCTTTCCAAATGCACCCTCTAAACTGTTCTAAAAACAGCAGATTTTTTAGAGGTCTGCTTGCAGAGCACAGGTAATACCAAGAAGCTGCAGTAACATCTCCTGGCCACCAGAGGACAGGGAGCAGTGGAAGCGGTTGCTTTCTTCTTTAAGAAGTCTTAAAGAGGCCAAAGGCAGGGGCTGCAAGCCACTGTGGCCTTAGGCTTCGCTCCCATCTCCAACCGGGTTCCTATTTCTCCTCTCAAAGATGGGCCAGAAGTTCCCAGGAGGTTTACCCCTTAATACTAACCATAATACTATGGTTACTAGCAATAACAAGTGCACTTTACTTGCAGGATTTAAAGGCAGAAAAGCAGTGAGAGAGATGTCTTATCCTTCTAATCCACCCAAACCTGCTTCTCAGTTCTTCAACCAATTAGGAAAAAAAAAAGTCGCTTACGCAGTGTCCACCTAGATATCCCACAACAAAGATGCATTTAGGGACCAGTGTTCCTAATCCTGTCCACTGCTACAGAATGTTTTAAGAGCTGGATTATTCCTGCAATTAAATTCTGGCTCATGGAGCAGTCCACTGGGCGCAGACTGCTTTTCCGTCATTAATCACATCTTTGTTATATGATGTCCACGTGAGTACTTCACAGTAGAAGCAGCTTCGTGCTAAATGCTCAAAGAACACTGGAATAAAGCTCCGATTGTCTAACCAGTGATTCCAAGTCCTGGTTTGTCACCACCTCAGGACTCTAGTTTTCCAGGGTATTTTAACAAATTCAAAGAAAAAAAAATGCATGAGGTGTGTGGCGTTATAGCAATGGGGTCTTGCACCGCTCAACAACCGTGATCTCAAAGATGATACTGTGCTGCAGATGTGGAACACATTTTTGGAGAGCATTTTAGGCGGTTTATCCTCATCACATTTGGCAAAGTAAAATAATTTGGGAACGTTCACGTGAGCTGTTCCAACGACAGCTGAACGCCGGGCAATACTCGTGAGATTTTCTTAAAGTACCTGTAACTTCTCTTCTTTAGAGACAGTGGAGTCCTGCATTTTGGATCCATTCGACTCTTTAAAACGCGATTGCAATTGCCCTTCTTTACGCTTGGGAAGCCGATGGGAAGAGGAAAAGGCTCTGTAACTTCGGGGGGCGAAAGCCCTCAAATACCTGCTGGGGCGCTGCGAGGGAGCGCGCGAGGCCCCAGGCGGCGACCCGGGCCGGGGCGGGAGGGCGCGCGGGCGCGGAAGGAGGAGGCCGCGGGGCCGCCTCCTCGGGCAGCCCCGGCTCCTCCCAGCGGCGCCTGCGGAACCTGCCTCGGAGCCGCCGAGCTGGGGAAGGGAACGTGACCCGAGCCTCCCCGAGCCGCCGCAATGAGGCGCGGAGGCGCGCTCGGCCCGGCCGCCCCGCCCGGCGCCCACCGCCCTGCCCTCGCCTGTCTCCTCCTTTCCCCGGGGCTCCGCTGAGTTCATTCACTGGGATTGGTTTCAAGTGACGCCATCTCTTTATTTTTAAACCAATGACCTCATCGGCGCTTGAAGTTTCCTGACCAGCGACTCTTTCTCTTTCCCCCCAACCCCCACCCCACCCCCCGCCTTTCCCCCTCTTCTGTGTATCACAGTTTGGGGGGCTTTAATCAGTCTTTAAACGATTATTATCACCTCTCCCTCCCCCCTCCCCACTCCCCCCCGGGCCCCACCTTTACCTCTTCAAGCTCTTCACCCCTTTCGACATTTTTTTTCCCAAGGCTGAGTGGGGAGAGGGGGGTGTGGAAGAGAAAGAGTGAAGAAAAGTTGCAAACGTTTCCTCTCCTAAGCCTCCCGCCCCCACCCACCCCACAGAGCAGGAGAAGATAATATAGTGGAGAGCGAGGAGGACGCGAGCGCGACGGCCGGGACGCGAGCGCGAGCGCAGCCGCTCTGCCCGCTCCGCCGCGGCGCCTCGCACGTCCGGGCGGTGAGGGGGGCCCGCGGGGAGACGCCGTGACAACTTTCGTTTCCTCCCGTGGGAGTCGGGAGCTCGGCGGTCCCCAAAGTAAGTGCCCTCGGGCGGGCGGCGCGGGATGTGCGGGCGGGAGGGCGCGGGGTCGGGCGCCCGCCCGCGCCACAGCATGGACGCTCCGCGGCGCGCCCCGACTCCGCCGAGCCCCGCGCCGCGCGGTCTGCCTTCCCGGGCGTACCGGCCACCTTTTCGGGAGCCGGGGTGGGGGCGGCCGCGGCCCGGAGCCGCGAGGGCGTTTTCAGCAGGGCTGTAGGCCCTGCCGGGGGCCGGCGGCGTGGGGGGCCGGCGGGCGCGGCGCGGGGTAGCGGGCTGTGCGCCCCTGGCCGCCCCGAGCGGGCTTGGCCCGGGCCCCGCCGGCAGGAGCCGCGGCCGCGGGACCCGGCACCTTCGCGGGCGAAGCTGCTCACTTCCAGGCGCGACTGTTACACAACACGCCTGCCAAGTGGGGCCCCGGCCTGACTGTTCCCATTATCCCCTATTCGCCTCTGGTGTAAGCAGCGAGGCCACCTGGGTGGTGACGGTGCTGCTTTCCTAAACCAAACCAACCAACCAAAAAAAAAAAAAAAAAAAAAAAAAATCAGTTTTCATACCGGATCTCGGGTCACAGTATTGGGGAGCCCGGTGCGCCAGTGACTTTTCTATTTACATGAGCTGTAAAACGTGAGAAATAAAGCCCAGTGAGGCAACTGAGGGTCTGTTTATCATGTTTCCTTTCATGTAATAAAACACCAGGGGAGAATATATTTTATGCAACACCTTTAGTTTTCAGATGCTGGGTTTGTTTAAGGGAACTGGATCATAACTTAAGAAAATAAGTAGATCATTAAAAAGAATAGTGTTTAGGATTTTTCCGGGATTAACCAAATGAATGGGTACTGTAAAGTCCTAAAGAAGTTTATTAAACGTCAGCTGCAAAGATTCTTGGCGTTTTGAAGTTCTCCTGGGTGTTTCAGATTGTTTGGAGAAAGCACACCTCTAACCAGCTTGTAATGAGTAAGGTGGAGAGAAAAAACCTGTTGCATAATCTCATTTGCGGTGGGGTGTGCTGTGCCGTGCCTCTGGAAGTCAGGGGAGGTGAGTTAAGATGCAGCATTTTAAAAACTCTCTGAAGCTTTTATTTATCCAGTGCTCCGGCTGCCACTTCTGCTTTAAAAGATTGTAAGTAAATAAATACCTTGTTCTTACAAGTGAACAAAACTTATCAAACCTGTTTAGAAAACGACCAGGTATGTTTCTCTTCTTTCAGTGCGTTGTGTGTGTGAAATTTACCATCCATGAAAGACCTTTAGACTACTATTTGGGGAATTTAGATGTCGGAAAAATGCCCCTTTATGCCACCAACTTAATGGGCCTGATTGAGAGTGCACAAAGGTGACAACTGTCTCCTTAAAGGATTTATTCTGTTTCATTTTCATCATGAAAAAAGATTGTAAAACTTGAGGTAAAACTTTAAAAGAAGAAAATAATCTCTTACCAACCAAGTTAAATAACTTTTAATTATTTACTTTTTCTTGAGACTCGTGTGTTAATGGACATATAGCTTGGGAAGTGATAATTGAGACTTGTGTATTTGGTGAAGGCAGCAGCTTGGAGAAGTAAATTGAAAAACTGAGAATTCATTGCTTTGCGTGGATATTTTAGTCAAACTATGACTAGGCATTGGGAAAGCTTTTTTTTTTTTTAAATAAAGTTGTGAAATTTACTGAGTTTGAGGACTGTGTAAGCTTGCTGTTAAAAAATTATTTTTTGGTTAACATTTATTAACTAAATAATACCAGCCCCAAAGGTGTTTTTAAAATAAAATAATTTGCACTTATCAGAGTTCCACATGGGGAAAAATTAGGCCTGGGTTTATTCTTAATTCTGCTGGTAACATGGTCATAATAGTGTATGAAACTAAGTTCAAGCACTATAAGCCTACATTCAGATATAAAAAATGTATGAACTGTGGTAATGATGTTTAAATTCTTAAATTTTAACCTCTGGTGTGTTAGTAACTCTGAGTAAAATGTGTGATTTGGCATAAAATTGTACTTAGTTTACGTGGGTGGTCCAATTAGACATTGTAGGTTTCTGGATAGTTTGTGATTATGGAGGGGGACAGGGAACAGGAATGCCGAATTTTCTAGTTTTGCTCCTTCTTCAATTTGAGAAGCCCTTGTCCTTTTGTTCATTTGGTAACTTTAAAAATAGTCATGTAAAATTGGAGATGATGGCCAGAATTTTAATGGTTTTAACTGAGAAGGGATCAAAAGAGAAGACCCCTGTTAACCCAGTTCTTCCCTTTTTTTCCCTCTATACATTTAAAAATTAATTATGGCATGGTTGGGAGTGGAGGTAAGGCAGAGATCAGTGTTTAAGAGTAGGTCTGAGATGAATGCAAAGTTTAGGCTGTGGCCAGGAGAAGGGCCAAGGTTGCTGTGTTTGTTTTGATATTATTTTCTGTAATGTGTGTATTAGGGACTTAATTCAGTAGAGTTCTTGGAAAATATAATTATATATATATTGATCAAGCAGACTTACATGGCTCTTGAGTATTAAAGTTTTTCTATTTTTCAACCAATCATGATCTACTAAATGTACTTTGCTAGAATTACCAGTGTAATTTATGCTAGAAACCTAAATTTTTCTGGTATATCTGACAAAAATGAGGTTTTCTATCCTGTGTTTTCTGGACGAAATATTTCACCAAAGACTTAACATTTTTCAAGTGCTTTGAGAGCTCAAGCAAAAGGTAATTTAAATTGAAAAAGTAAACTAATATAGAGTAAACTGATTTGTATCAGAATTCTTCAGAATCCCAAGAAAAGGGAGGAGATAAATCAGGGGAAGCAGAAACAGATTTTATGACAGATCTCAACAGTCTGAAGAAACTAGTTGAAAAGTTTCATGGGAAAAACCACAGTTGATGCTTGATTGACTCCTTTTTAGATGAAGTGCATCAAATTAAAAAACTGAGACTGACATCTACCACTATAAAGAAAATCTTAATAATGTTGGCTTAAGCAAAACATAATTAAGAAAGTTAATCTTGCCCAAAGTCTCATATGATATATTCCAAAGCCAGATGTCAATTTTTATCTGATTTCTTGAGTTGTGGATAATCGGATATTTTTATACATTTCATTAGCCCAGATGATCAAGGGTTGGCTGTGTGAGTGGATGAGGTTCATAAAGGTCAGCTGGAATTGAAAAAGCAGACTCGGGCTCTAAAAAGAGGCCATTCTCATACACAAGCTGGTTTAGAAAGGGAGTTAGAAATTTAATCCAATAAATGACTGGGGAAACCAGATAGGAATGGTTCAAAAAGTAGGATCTAAGGCAGGATTCCTAGGACAGGTACAAAGGAATAATAAAACCTTGCCAGGGGTATGATCAGTAAAGAAGGAAATGGGGTACATCTTCACATGAAAGGAAAAAAGCATAAAGGGCAACTCAACAGATACTCAACAGCAGGAAGAAGATGGTAATGAAATCCACCTACTTCCTTTTTTTTTTTTTTTTTTTTTTACAT
>PVKH010042957.1:0-10770 GCA_004027955.1 Chaetophractus vellerosus | reverse complement strand
ATCCACTGGGCTATACAGCCGGCCCCCACTTTCCCTTTTAAGGCAGTCAACTGATTGGATAAAAGCATCATCCATTCTAGATCCAGTTTCCCTGATTGATGCAGATTTAAGCAGCCATCCATGCAGTAAACTCACTGGAGTTCAAAGTCCACAAATGCTCTTGTATTACAATTAGCCCAGTGATTGCTGGACCTAATACCTGGACACAATTACCTGGCCGAGTTGACACATTAGCCTAACCATCATAGTGCCAGTGCCCGTGGTGCAAGCTGCCTCAAGAGATATTCCATAGCAGGAGTTGAAAACTCCATTTCCCAAAAAACGGAGTAGGAATACACGGTGTGGTACCAACTTCAACTGTTGATTAGAAAATTAGGCGGGCTAAATTATAATCTAGGAACAACTACACTTTGAGTCTGCCCAGGTCAGAAGGAGCCAGTAGCCACCATTTTGACTCCATCCCCAGCCTGAGGGGAAGACAGGCTGATTGAAAATCACAGTGCTGGTAGGGACCGGCTTTTTTCCACCCAGGTGGGATTGCAGGTCTATGCTAAAACCCAGCCCCACCTCTGGCAGGGAGGAAGCTGAGGGAACCTGCAAAAATCCCTGGGAAACTGCAAGCCACACAGCAGAGGCCAGTGCCCATCCTACTCTAGCTGCGCAAGCTGCCTCAGGAGCTATTCTGTGGCTAGAGTTAGAAGCTCCATTTCCCATAAACGGTAGAGGAAGAGACAGTTGTGCACTGACCTCAGTTACTGATTGGTGGTCTTAGCTAGCTAAAGTATAATCCCAGAAAGAGCTATGGTTTGAGCCTTTCCAGGTTGGAGAGTCCGATAGCCACAATTTTGACTCCACCTCCCTCATGAGGGGAAGCCTGGCTGAACGAAAATCCAGTGAAGTTAGGAACTGACTTCTTTCCACCACGATGGGACTGCAGCACTTGCCTAGGCTCCAGGCCCCACCTCCAGCAGAGAGAAAGCTGGAAGGACCTGCACCAGGCTTTCCAGGCAACTGCAAGTGCTTTCTGCACTGAATTGTCGGTCACCTTGAGCTGCATGCCAGCATAAGCATAGGATATAGGAGAGGTGCTGGGTATCTTCCACCTCTCTAGGCAATGGCAGGAGTTTTCAGCCCACACAAACTGGTTTTTTGAGTGCCTTCAGGTCCATCTCCACCTCTTTCCCCTCATAAGATAGGAGGGGGCTGGTGCTCCCTCAGCTTTTCAGCGCAATTGCAGGCATTTTCCACCAGCACAAAACCAACTGTTGGGCACCTGTGACTCCACCCCCATCCCCAATACAAGAGATGGGCTGTGTTTGCATAGCCTCTCTGGGTAACTGCAGGTGCTTTTGGCCCACACATCCTGGACTGGTGCATACTTGTGGATCTATCCCCACCCCCAATATGATAGGACAGGTCTGGTATCTCCACAGCATCTCTGGACAATGGCAGGTACTTTGGCCTACAGGGACTGAACTGTTGGGTGACTGTGGATCCAACCCCATGCCTTAATATGATAGGAGGGGGATGGAGTTTCCTCAGCCTTTCCAGGTAATGGCAGGTATTCTCAGCCTAAAGGGACTGAACTGTTGAGTGCCACCACCCAATAGGATAGGAGGGGGCTGGTGCTTACTCAGTCACTCTGGGCAATGGTGGGTACTTTCAGCCTAGAGGGACTGAACTGTTGGGTGTTGGTGGTTCCATTTCCACCCCTAAAGGGCAGAAAGTACAGTACTCCCTCAGCTTCTCAGGGTAACTTCAGGGTATTTGGCCCACAAAGATTAGGTTGTTGGGCACTTTAGAGGGTTCATTCCCACCCCCAGCAGGGAGAAGAACTGATGCTACATCAGTTTACCTGAGTAACTGTGGTCCTTGGCTCCTACTATACAACCAGCAAGGGAGAAGACAAGAAAGCCTTAAACTAAAGGGAGAAACTGCACCCAGAAGAAATACATCTATCAAGCCAGATGCAAAAACACCAACAAAAAATTACAAGCCATAACAAAAGACAGGAAGATATAGCCAAAGTTAAAGGAAAAAGATAAGCCTGCAAATGATATGAAGGAGTTGAGACAACTAATCACAGATGTTCAAACAAATCTCCTTAGTAAATTCAATGAGATGGCTAAATAGATTAAGGATATTAAGAAGATATTGGATAAGCACAAAGAAGAATTTGAAAGCATACATAAAAATATAGCAGACCTTATGGGAATGGAGGGTCCAATAAATGAAATTAAAAATACACTAGAGGCATATAACAGCAGATTTGAGAAAGCAAAAGAAAGGATTGGTGAGCTCAAAGGCATGGCCTCCAAAAGTGAACATACAAAAGAACAGATGAAGAAAAGAATAGAAAAAATTGAAAAGTGTCTCAGGGAACTAAATCACAGCAAAAGACACGCAAACATACATGACATGGGTGTCCCAGGAGAAGAGGAGGGAAAAGGGGCAGAAGGAATATTTAAAGAAATAGTGGTAGAAAATTTCCAAACCCTATTGAAGGACATCGATATCTGTGTCCAAGAAGAACAACGTACACCCATCCAAATAAATCTGAATAGACCAACTCCAAGACACATACTAATCAGAATGTCAAATGCCAAATACAGAGAGAATTCTGAGAGCAGCAAGAGAAAAGCAATGCATAACATATAAGGGATACCCAATAAGATTAAGTGCCAATTTCTCATCAGAAACCATAGAGGCAAGAAGGCAGTGGTATGAAATATTTAAGATACTGCAAGAGAAAAACGGCCAGTCAAGAATTTTATATCTGGCAAGATTAGCTTTCAAAAATGAGGACGTGATTAGAATATTCACAGAAAAACAGAAACTGCTAGAGGATATAACAAAAAGACCAGCTTTGCAGGAAATCGTAAAAAGAGTGTTACAGCATGAAAAGAAAAGACAGGAGAGTAATGCTTGGGGAGAGTCTAGAAATGATGACTCTATCAGTAACAGTAATTAAAAGTGTTGAAAATAAAATGACCAATAATCTGAAAAGATCAAAATGGATGTGGGGGTCGGCTCGATAGCCCAGTGGATAGGGTGCCGGCATACCACATGGGAGGCCCCGGGTTCGGTTCCCGGGGACCTCTCCCAGCGGGCAGACCACCTTGAGAAGGGCAAGCCACCATGGGCGGGCCAGAGCCACTGTGGGCAGGGCAAAAAGCTGCCACGGACAGCGCAAAAGCTGCCATGGGCATGGCAGGTCGCCCACTAATGGAGCGCAGCCAGTCGCCCGCGAACTGAATCAGAGCAGGCCGTGAATAGAAGCAGAAGCCGCCCACAAGTGGGGAAAAGACGCACCTGCGCGGTGACCGGTCTCGGCGCGTCTCCCCGCAGAGGGGGGAGGGGAGATATGTAATAAAATAAATAAATCTTTAAAAAAAATAAAAATGGATGAAATAAGAAATGCTTCTACAGTAATAACTTTGAATGTTAATGGATTAAATTCCCTAATCAAAAGACAAAGAATGGATAAGAATATATAAGCCATCTATATGCTTTCTTCAAGAGACTCACCTTAGACCCAAGGATATAAACAGATTGAAAGTGAATGGTTGGAAAAAGATATTCCAAGCATGCAGTAAAGAAAAAAAATCTGGGGTAACTATACTTATAACAGATGATATAGACTTTAAAAACAAAACTTATTACAGACAAGGAAGGACATTACATATTAATAAAAGTGATGATTCACCAGGAAGAAATAACAATCATGAATGTATCTGCATCTAACCATGGTACCCCAAGATACATGAGGCAAACACTGGCAAAACTGAAGGGAGAAGTAGACTCTACAATAATAGTTGGAGCCATCAAGACACCACTGTCAGCATTGGATAAACCATCAGGACAGAGGATAAATAAAAAAACAGAGAGCTTGAATAATATGATATACGGACTAAATCTAATACACGTATACAGAACATTGTACCCCAAAACAGCAGAATATACATTTGTTTCAAGTGCTCATGGATCTTTCTACAGGATAGACCATATCTTAGTTCACAAAGCAGATCTCAATAAATTCAACAAAATCGAAACAATACAAAGCATTTTCTTTGATCATAATGGAATAAAGTTGGAAATCAACAAGTGGTAGAAAAAAGGAAAATTCCCATATATATGGAGATTAAACAACACACTCTTAAATAATCCGTGGGTTCAAGAAGAAATGCCAAAAGAAATCAATAAATACCTCTAGATGAATGACAATGAAAATACAACATATCAGAACCTATGGGATACAGTGAAGGCAGAGTTGAGAAGAAAATTTATAGTCCTCAATCCTTACATTAAAAAAGAAGAAACCGCTAAAATCAGTGACCTAACTACACAGCTGGAGGAACTAGAAAAAGAACAGCAAACTAATTCCAAAGCAAGTAGAAGGAATGGAATAACAAAGATCAAAGCCGAAATAAATGAAATTGAGAACAAAAAAACAATAGAGAGAATTAACAAAACCAAAATTAGGTTCTTTCAGAAGATTTTAAAAATTAAAAAAACCCTTACCTAGACTGACTAAGGAAAAAAAAAGAGGAGATGCAAATAAATGAAATGAAAAATGAAAACCAGAACATTGCTACTGACTCCACAGAAAGAAAAGAGTTCATAAGAGGCTTCTATGAACAACTTTATGCCAAAAAACTAGACAATGTAGACAAAATGGAAAAATTCCTAAGAATGTACAAACAACCTACACTGACACTAGAAGAAATTGAAGACCTCAACAAACCAATCACAAGTAAAGAGATTGAAACAGTCATCAAACAGCTCCCAAAAATGAAAACCCAGGACCAGACGGTTTAACAGGTGCATTCTACCAAGCATTCAAAGAAGATTTAATACCAATCTTAGTGAAGCTCTTCCAAAAAATTGATCAGGAAGAACACTACCAAACTCATTCTACAAAGCCAATATCACCCTAATACCAAAGCCAGATAAAGATATTATGAAAAAAGAAAATTACAGTCCCATTTGTCTAATGAATACAGATGCAAAAATCCTCAATATACTTTGTAATTGAATCCAACAGCACATTAAAAGAATTATTCATCATAATCTAGTGCATTTTATACCAGGCATGCAACGGTAGTTCAACACAAGAAAATCAGTCAGCATAATACACCACATTAATAAATCAAAGAAGAAAAATCACATGGTCTTATCAATTGATACAGAATAGGCAATTAATTACTGCCTACGGTAATAGGCCTACTACAAAAAATAGGAATTGAAGGAAACTTTCTCAACATGATCAAGGCCATATATGAAAAACCCACAACTAACATTGTACTCAATTCTTGAAGACTGAAAGCCTTCCCATTGAGATCAGGAACAAGACAAGTATGCCCATTGTCACCACTGTTGTTCAAAGAGTTCTAGAAGTTCTCGCTAGAGCAATCAGGCAAGAAAAAGAAATAAAAGTCATTCAAATCAGAAAGAAAGAATTAAAACATTCATTATTTGTAGATGATATGATTGTATATCTAGAAAGTCCTGAAAAATCTACAACAAAGCTGCTGGAACTAATAAATGATTTCAGTAGAGTATCAGGATACAAGATTAATACTCAAAAATCAGTGGTGTTTCTATACACTTGTAATGCATAATATGAGGGGGAAGTTGGGGAAAAAATTCCACTTACAATAGCAACTAAAAGAATCAAATATTTAGGAATAAACTTAACCAAGGATGTAAAGCACTTGTATTCAGAAAACTATAATGCATTGCTAAAAGAAATCAAAAAGGACCTAAATATTTGGAAGAACCTCCATGCTCATGGATTGGAAGACTAAATATCATTAAGACGTCAATTTTACACAAAATTGATATACAGGTTCAATGCAATCCCAATAAAAATTCCACCAGCATTTTTTTAAACAAATGGAAAACAAAATTATCAAATTTATCTGGAAGGATAAGAGGCCCCAAATAGCCAGAAACATCCTAAAAAGGAAAAGTGAAGTTGGAGGACTCTCATTTCCAGATTTTAAATCATATTACCTAGCTACAGTGGTAAAAACAGCATGGTATTGGCATAAGGATAGAAATATAGACCAATGTAACCGAATTGATGGTTCAGAAAAAGGCCCTCACATCTATGGCCAAGTGATTTTTGACAAGCCTGTCAAACCCACCAAGCTGGGACAGACAGTTTATTCAACAAATGGTGCTGGGAGAACTAGATGTCCATAGCCCAAAGAAAGAAAAAAGATGTTTATCTCACACCTTATATAAAAATTGACTCAAAATGGATAAAAGACCTAAATATAAAAGCAAGTACAATAAAGCTCCTAGAAGAAAATGTAGGGAAACATCTTCAAGACCTGGTGGTAGGTGGTAGGTTCTTAAACCTCACACCCAAAGCACAAGTAATGGAAGAAAACATGGATAAATGGGACCTCCTCAAACTTAAACACCTCTGTGATTCAAAACTTCACCAAGAAGGTGAAAAGGCAGCCCACTCAATGGGAGAAAATGTTTGGAAACCACTTATTTGATAAGGATTTTGATTTACATTCTGTATAAAGAGATCATACAAACCAACAATAAAAGAGCAAACAATCCAAGTAAAAAATGGGCAAAAGATTTTATATATATATATATATATATATTATTTATTACTTATCCCCCCCTTTCTGCTTGTTCTTGCTGTATTCTTTTTTTGTGTGTTCTTCTGTGTCTGCTTGTCTCCGCCCACTGTGGTGACCCGCCCTGTCAGCTCACCGTGCAGCGGCCTGCTTGCTCACGGTAGCTTGCCCTGCCCGTGGCAGCTGCCCTGCCCGTGGCAGCTTGCCTTCTCAAGGCAGTCTGCCTGCTCGAGGAGGCCCTGGGAACCGAACCCGGGGCCTCCTATGTGTTAAACTGGCACCCTACCAATTGGGCTACAGCCGGCCCCGGGCAAAAGATTTAAACAGACATTTCTCCAAAAAGGAAATACAAATGGTCTAAAGGCACATTAAAAAATGTTCCCTATCACTAGCTATTAGGGAAATGCAAATTAGAACAACAATGAGGTATCTAAAACCACATAAAATGGCTATTATTAAAAAAATAGACAACAATAAGTACTGGAGAGGATGTGGAGATATAGGAGCATTCCTTCACTGTTGGTGGGAGTTTAAAATGGTGCAGCCTCTGTGGAAGACATTTTGGCAGTTCCTCAGGAAGCTAAATATAGAACTGCCATATGAACTGGCAACCCCTCTACTAGGAATATATCCAGAAGAACTAAAACCTGTGACATGAACAGACATCTGCACACCAATATTCATAGCAGCATTATTCATAGTTGCCAAAAAATGGAAACAACCCAAGTGTCCATCAACCAATGAATGGATAAACAAAATGTGGTATATACATACAATGGAATACTATGCTGCAGTAAGATGACATGAAATTGGGATACATGTGATAATATGGATGAATCTTGAAGACATTGTACTAAGCGAAGTAAGGCAGACACAAAAGAACAAATATTGCATGGTCTCATTAATATGAACTAAATACAAAGAATAAACTAATGGAGTTAAAACTAGAGTATAGGTTATTAGGAGATAATAGTAGGGTTGAGAAGAACTACTGATGCTTAATGTTTGTAGAAGCTTTAATTTACTTGACTGTAAAAGTGTGAAAATGGATAGATTTGATGGTAACACATTATGGTGAGTAGCAAGTGGTTTATAAATGAGACTGTGACTGAAAGGGTAGTCTGAGGAAGTAAGTGTCAACTGAAAGAAAGCTAAAGAATAATCTAGGGACTGAATAACACAGTGAACCCAGAAGTGGATGAGAATTGTGGTTGAGGGTACAAATGCAAGAGTGCCCTCCTGTGAGCTAGAGTATATGTACACCACCATTGCACAGTGGTGGGAATGTGGAGAAGCATGGGAAAACTACAGTTTTTGTGACCTATAGACTGTGGTTAACAGGAAAACTATAATATTCTTGCATCAATGTCAAAGATGTACTGTTTTGATAATGGAGGTATATGGAAAAACTGTGCCAAATGTATGCTATGGACCATGGTTGGAGGTAATAGTATGATGATATTATCTCATAATCTGTAACAAATGTTCCAACACGGTGTGGTGTTTTGGTGAAGAGGTGTTGTATGGGAATTCTACACATGTGTATGCCTATTTTGCAAGTTTACAACCTTTGTAATAAAACTATATTTTTTAAAAATAGGGTGGGTTGGGGGGAAAATACATGAAATGTAAGATAGGGACTATAGTTAGTAGTAATATTTTGACGATGCTCTTGAACAGTTTGTAACAGCAATACAAGGTATTGGTGGAGGGGTGATGCATGAGACCCCTGTATGATGTAATGTATATTTATTTTGTAGGTTCACAATTTTTACTATACAGTTATTATTAATGCATGTTCATGTGTGAATGACATACTTCAATAGAAAATATATTAAAAAATCAATGAGAAATAGCTTACATAAATTGTATACTTGATAATACAATTACAGACAAAATTATATTGCAATTCAAATGAGTAGATTTTTCAGATGGCTAAAGAGGCATTCAAGGACAAGTTTATAATCTGAAACTTTAAAAAGGACAAAATTTAATGAAAGGATGGCATTCCAGATGAAGTTCACTTTAACCAAAATTCAGCAATAACAATGAAAGTGATAATTCAGGGAATAATAAGCACATCCAGTGAGACAACTGGTGTTAATGAGTCAAATGCAAAAAACTCAAGTTCCGGTAAGCAAGTAAATAAAGTATTTAGGAGGATGCAAGATAATATTAATTGCAGAGAACTGCAAAGAATTGGAGATTATGTGTCCCATCTAACTGGAAATACTCATACTCAGCTTCAACCGACCATTGCCCTATGGGAATGGCAGGCTAAGTTGTTGCCAGAACTAGTGATATTTTAACAGAAGCTAAGATATCATTGGATATGGGATATACTTTGGGGTTTAAATTCAGAGAGCTAATTTTTATAAAAAGTGCAAGGAAAGCTAAGCATTTCCCTGGGCAAAAAACACTTGTGGGTCATCAATTTTTATTTTGTTTCTGATAAATTCACGAGATATTTTGGCATATACCCAACTAACCAACACCCAGTAAAGATATAGAAGGCTCCTATCACCTGGAAGTTTTCCTTTTGACTTTTCCAAACCAGCATCACTACCCTTTAACAAACACAGGTATTTTGATGAATATACAGCAAAATATTTCTTGTGCTGTATTCCATTATGTGATTGGCACTATAATATAATTATCCATTGTCCTATTCATATATATGAGCTTTTTATGTATGTGGGGTAATAAGTAACTGGACAAGAAATGTCTAAATTAATATAGAAAAAATAAATGAGCAAGATTTTTCTTTGAAAACCTGAAAATGTAAATCAATGAGGAGGGACTTGCCCTATGGTATATAGAGTATCACAAAAGGATACTTTAAAAACTTGCTTGCCAACAAGATGGATAACTTATATGAAATGGACATATTTCTAGAAACAGGGAAGCAGCTACATTGATGAAAGAAGAAATTGACAAACTCAACAGACCAATCACAAATAACAAGAGGTCGAATTAATCATCAAAAATCTCCCAACTAAGAAGAGCCCAGGACCAGATGGTTTCACAAGTGATTTCTACCAATAATTCCAGAATAACTAACACCAATCCTCCTTGAACATTTCTCAGAAATAGAAGCGGAAGGAACATTACCTAACTCATTCAATGATGCCAACATCACCAATACCAAAGCCACATAATGACAGCACAAGAAAAGAACACTACAGACCAAGTTCTTTAATGAGCCAGGATGTTAAAATCCTCAACAAAACTCTTGCTAATCCTAATGAACAACACATCAAATGAATTATACACCATGATTAAGGGGGTTTCAACCCTACTATGCAAGGATGGTTCAACCTGAGAAAATCAATCAAGGTAATATACCACATTAACAGATCGACAGGAAAAAATCACATGATCATCTCTATTGATGCAGAAAAAGCATTTGACAAATACAGCATTCTTTCTTGATAAAAACACTTCAAAAGACAGGAATAGAAGGAAATTTCCTTAACATGATAAAGGGTATCTATGAAAAACTCACAGCTAACATTATATTCAGTAGTGAAATGCTAAAGGCTTTCCCTGTAAAATCTGGAAAATGACGGGGATGCCCACTAACACCACTCATTTTTTTTAATTTAAAAATTTTATATTTCACTTGATTCTATTGAAATTACAATTATCTACTATTTACTTAATCAAGTTATATATGAGGTAAGTTTCAGCTTAAAAAAATCTACCACCAAGATAAAGTTATCCTGTTCAAGATTATACAAAATTACATTGCCCTCTTCATATTCTGAGTTTACAACTTTGTGTTAAATATTGTGTATCCATGAAAAGTTTACTATGTATTTTTTTAAAAAATATAAATATTTTTTAAAAGGTACTTAGATTACATAAATGTTACATAAAAATGTAGAGGATTCTCATATGCCCCACTCCCTACAACTCCCACATCTTCCCACACCAACAACATCCTTCATTAGTGTGGTACATTAGTTTCAATTGATGAAAGCATTTTGGAACGTTGCCACTAAGCATAGATTATAGTTTACATTGTTGTTTACTCTCTCTCCCGCACAAATTTGTAAGTTATGGCAAGATATATAATGGCCTGTATCTGTCATTGCAATGTCATTCTGGACAATTCCCAAGTCTCAAGAATCTCTCCATATTTCACCTGTTTTTCCCTCTCCCTGCC
>PVKH010042956.1:0-10767 GCA_004027955.1 Chaetophractus vellerosus | reverse complement strand
GGTGGCTCTGCTCTGCCCACGGTGGCTTGCCTTCTCAAGGTGGTCTGCCTGCTCGAGGAGGCCCCGGGAACCAAACCCGGGACCTCCCATGTGGTAAACAGGCGCCCTACCAATTGAGCTACAGCCAGCCCCCACTGGCTGTCTTTAAGATCCTCTTCATCACGGGCCAGTTCTCCTTCCCCTGACCTGTGCGGAGAGGAGGAGGGGCCAGCAGGTCACCCCACCGCTCCTCAGGGCCACCTGGGAGACATCTCAACCACTGTCTCGTAGCGCCTTTCCTCCTGTGAAATCTCCACTCTCTAGTCCTTCCCACACTCTACCCTAATTCCACCTTCTACCCTAATGGCTCCTCCAGCAGCCCAGATTTGGTCACCAGCAGATGTGACCTCATCTTTTTTTTTTTTTTTAATAATTTCAAATTTACAGGAGAGTTAGAAAAGCAATACAAACCCCACACAGAGAATTCTGACATACTTCCCCAGTTCCCAGATCCACTGATTTTAATGTTTGTTCTTTGCCCTTTCTACTCCTCCCTCCCTTCTCTCCCTCCTTCTCTCCCTCCCATCCATCTGTCGACCTCCCTACCTATTTTCTGAACATTTGAGAGCAGGTTGCACACATCATGCTCCTTAAACATATAACACTTTAATGTACATTTCCTACAAACAAGGATATTCACTTAATCACCTTAAGTGCAGTTATCAAGTTCAAAAAATTTAACAATTATTGGAATAAAATTTTTAAAAAATGATAGAACTATACAACACAATCAGTGAACCCTGATTGTGTTGTATACACACAATCCTGTAAACCATGGACTGTAGTTAATAGTATATTTATAATACTTTTTTCATTAATTTAACAAAGGTACTACACTAAGTCAAAGTGTTAATAATAAGGGGAAAAGTATATGGGAACTCTGTCTTTTCTGCATGATTTTTCCATAAGCCCACAACTTCTATAATAAATAAGTAATAAAAATAAATTTAACATTGATATAAAGCTAGTGGTCTATATTCCAGTCTTTCCTCATGTCCCAATAATGTCCTTTTTTTTTTTTTTTGGACCAGTAATGTCCTTTTCAGACTTTTCTCCTCCATTCTTAGAGCCTATTGAGTATTATGTATTGCATTTAATTGTCATTATCTTACTAGTTTCTCTTTCTTTTTTTAAATTGTGGAAATATATTTGCAATAGTAATCTTTTCATCCCAACTTCTCCCAAGCATACCATTCACTGGGATTAATCACATTCACGATGTCGCAGTAACCTCACCCCCATCCACCCCCAGAACATTCCCTTCACCCCAAACAGAAACCCAATACTTACTTTGCATTAATTCCCCATTGCCCCTGCCCTCCACCTCTGGTAACCTGTACTTTACTTTCTGTCTCTATGAATTTGTATATTCTCAGATATTTTCTTTGTGGTTACCATGGAACTTAAATTTAACATCCTAAATCTATAACAATCTTGTTTGCTTCGATACCAGCTTAACTTCAATAGCGTACATAAACTGTGTTCCTGTATGCCTCCATCCTCCCATTTTTTTTGTAGTTCTTGTCACAGAATACATATTTACACATCATGAGTCTAAAACCATCAATATATCATTAGATTGTATGCATTGGCTTTTATGAAGTAAAAGTTGGAGTTAAAAATAAAAAATACAATAGTAGGGATATTTATTTCTTCATATGACTTTAGTCAATTGTCTAGTGTCCTTTCCTTTCAACCTGCAGAACTCCATTTAGCATTTCTTGTAGGGCTGGTCTAGTGGTGACAAAGTCCCTCGGTTTTTCTTTATCTGGGAATATCTTAATCCCTTCTTCATTTTTTAAACAAATTAATTTTATTGATCCATATTAATAAAGCATAAATCCACCCAAAGTGTACAATCAGTGGTATTTGGTATAATCACATAGTTTTTCATTCATCGCTTCAATCATTTTGGAACATTTTTATTATTCCAATAATAATTTTAAAAAAAGCAGACAAGCAAAAAAACAAATACTCATCACCTCTCAATCTCTCTATGCTTCCCCTGCCATACATAACTGCTATTCTGTTTCCATCTCTGTAATTTATTTATATTTTGTAAAAACAGTATTATATGTGCAATATAACCCATATTTGTATTGCACATTAGGTTTCACTATGTTATACAGTCCCATGTTATATTTTTAAGCTTCTAGTAATATACATGACCTTAGACTTTCCCTTTCAACCACTGTCATACCCATATAATAGCTTTGCTAGTTACAAACACTATGATGTGCTTTCACCATTTCTAGTCATTTCCAGAGATTTACAAACAACCTTTTTATCATTTCTGCACAGATTAACCCTCACCTTTCCATTCTCTACCCTCATTCTATTTTCTGGTGACCTGTATTCTAATTATTAACTCCCTGAGTTTGTACAATATGTTTTGTCTATAATAGCACAGTCATACAGTATTTGTCCTTTTGTGTCTGGCTTGCTTCACTCAACATATTGCCCTCCAGGTTCATCCATGTTGTCATATACTTCACTACTTCATTTCTTCTTACCACTGCATAATATTCCATTGTTTGTATACAGCACAATTTGTTTATCTGTTAATCTGTTGATAGACACCTGGGCTGTTTCCATCTTTTAGCAATTGTGAATAATGCCATTATGAACATTGGTGGGCAGATGTCTGTTCTTGTCACTGCTCTCAGTTCTTCTGGGTATATACCTAGTAATGGTATTGCTGGGTCACATGCAAATCTATATTCAACTTCCTTAGGAACTGCCAAACAGTCCTCCACAGTGGCTGTACCATTCTATATTCCCATCAATGGCGAATAAGCGTTGCTCTCTCTCCACAACCTCTCCAACACTTGTAGTTTTCCGACTTTTTAATAGTGGCCATTCTGATAGGTATGAAATGATATCTTATTGTGGTTTTGATTTGCATTTCCCTAATCGCTAGTGATGTTGAACATTTTTCAGGTGAATTTTTTGCCATTTTTATTTCTTCTTTGGACAGTTGTCTATTTGAATATTTTGCCCATTTTTTAATGGGGTAGGTTGTCTTTTTATTGTTGAGTTGTATAACATGGATATGAAATATAGATCATGGATATAATCCCTTACTGGATATTTCAAATATTTTCTCCCATTGAGTAGACTGCCTTTTCACCCTTTTGACAAAGTCCTTTGAAGTGTAAAAGTGTTTAATTTTGAGGAAGTCCCATCTGTCTATTTTTTCTTTTGTTGCTCGTGCTTTGGGTATAAAGTTTAAGAAACTATCGCATAGCATAAGATCTTGAAGATCTTTTCTTACATTTTCTTCTAGTAGTTATAGGGTTGTGGCTTTTATATTTAGGTCCTTGATCCATTTTGAGTTAATTTTTGTATAAGGTGTGAGGTAGGGGTCCTCTTTCTTTCTTTTGGATATGGATATCCAGTTTTCTCCCAGTACTATTTGTTGAATAGACTGTTCTGGCCCAATTGGGAGGGCTTGACAATCTTGTCAAAAATCACTTGACCAGATTTTTTTTTTTTTTTTTTTTTTTTTGAGTTCAAAACCAGATCTGTCTGGCTTGATTTGACAAGTATTTCTTGAACATTTACAATGTGCCATGCCTTATGGGAGCTTGCAGTCTACTGGAAAAGCCAAATGAGTAAACAGGATTATAGCAAGTGTGGCATTGTACAGAGGAGGTACAAATGACCTAGTCATTGTAAGCGTCCTGGACTAAGTGTATCAGTTAGATGTGCTTTGTAATAAGCCAACCCAGAACTTGCTGCTCTCAAACAACCACCACTTAGTTAGCCCATAGTCTGTTAGGTTGGCAGTTCCAGGTGAGGAGCTCTAGTCTGGGCTGTGATTGCCTACTCATGAGTGTATGGTCATCTGGTGCTTTGGCTGGAATTGGCTGGCTTATTATGACCTCAGCTGAGTGGCTGGGGTGATTGGAGCCTTTCGTTGTGTTTGAGCTCTTTCTCTTCAGCAGGATGGCCCAAGCTTGTTCGCATGCTGGTCACTAAGCTGCAAGGAGGCAAGTCTCAATGCACAAGCACTTATAATTAGGTCTTTGCTTGCATCATATATGCCATTATTTCATGCACCAGAATCAGATCTGAGTTCTTGATCAGTTCCATTGGTTAATCTGTCTGTCTTTATGCCAGTACCATGCTGTTTTTACCACTATAGCTAGATAATATGCGTTAAAGTCAGGAAGTGAGAGTCCTCCAACTTTGTTCTTTTCAAAGACATTTTTGGTTATTTGGGGCCCTTTCCTCATTTTTGAAAGAGTTTTGCTGGTTATAGAATTCTTGGTTGGCAATTTTTTGTCTCAAGCACTTTAAATATGTCTTCTCACTGCCTTCTTGCCTCCATGGGTTTTTTAAATGAGAAATTGGAACTTTGTCTTATTGACGCTGCCGCGTTATAAGACACATTGTTTCTCTCTTGAAGCTTTCAGAATTCTATCTTTGGCATTCACCAGTTTGAGTATAATGGTGTGGTATGGGTCACCTTGGGTTTATCCTGTTTGGAATTTGTTGAACATCTTGAACGTGAATATTCATATCTTTCATTATTATTTTGGCCATTACTTCTTTAAATATTCTGTCTCTTTCTCTCTTTCCTCTCGTTCTGGGTCTCCCACAGTGCATATATAGTACGATTGAGAGTGCCTCACAGGTTCCTCAGGCTCTATTCAGTTTTCTTCATTCTTTCCTCTTTCTGCTCCTCAGACTGGATGGTTTCAACTGTCTTATCTTCAAGTTGGCTGATTCTTCTGCCAGCTCCCATCTCCTGTTGAACTACTCTAGGGAAATTTTAATTTCTATTAATGTGGTCCTCAGCTCTGTTTGATTCCTGTTCATAATTCTCATCTCTTTATTGATATTCTCTTTGTATTCTTCTGTCGTTTTCCTGAGTCCCTTTAGTTCTTTGTCCATCTTTTCCGTTAGTTCTTTGAGAATATTTAGGACCATTTTTAAGTCTTGGGAATGTTCCAGATTTGTATGAGGAGCTGGAACTTCTCATGCTGTCATTTTGGTTGGGGTCCAGTGTGGCCTCATGTTTAACTTTAGCCTTCGGAAGTTTTGTGTCTCCATAACCTGCTGTCTTTGAAAATCAAGTCTCTGTGTACCCTTTTGCCCACCTCTCCCTGGCCCTTCACTGTTGAAACAGTTCTTTGCTTTCCATTTCTTTTCCTGCTCGGCCTCCTGCCATTTGCACTGCCCTCAGCCCTGCCTTTGGCCCAGCTTCCTCTCCCTACTCAGCCCCTAGCTGGTCTATGGTCAGTTCTACGGTGATGCCCTTACCGTTCTGTATTTCCTCTTCCCTTATCCATCAACAATACTCATTTGTCCAAGTTTTAATAATAAAAACAATCAAATACCCCAAACTGTTATCTGCTTTCTTCACTCTTGGATCTAGTGTTATCAGAGAAGTGTGATATGACAAGGTGAGTTGTTCCCTCAAGAATTTAGTCTATCCAATTTTCCAAATTTAGTTGAGACCTTACTAAGGCTCATAATTGGTTGGATTCCATTGAATTATTTGCTTTATTTTGATATGCTATCAAAAAGTTTGAGGCAGCTTGTAAATAGCATAAGGAACAAGACTGTTGAAAATAGGTAAAGGAATACATGGAGAACATAATTGAGCTACAAATTTATCCCCGTGCTCACTAGCAGCCAAGGCAAAAAGGGAAACCAGATCAATGGCACAATTCTAATTGTCTGATAAAAGGATGCAAACAATTTTGAGAAACTTTTTCCTGGGGATAAATTTTAAGAATTTATCACAAAGACCCTTGATTGGAGATACTGAAGAAAATAAGGAGACATCTTTGGCATTTGTTTGATAAAAAATGCAGAAAGTGCCTCATGGTCATTGCTTATACTGAGTTTCATCAAAGATGGTAATATAATAGTGAGAAAGAGTAAGATGAAGACAGACAGTCGTTGCAGAAATTAGAAAGCAAATAAGCTCAAGGCATATATTTTCTGTAAATTTTTTTTTGAGCTTAGGTATAAGTTCAACACACCTAAGGAATGAATAGATAAAAATCTGCTTTCTCAAATAACAATTTTCTTAGTTCTCCTTTTATTGGCCCCATTTCAAGGCTCACCTGAAATCCACCTGTGTGATTGGTGCACATTTCTCTCTTTTTGTGAACTCTCCTTTCACTTGGGTGTGCCTCTTGTATCGTTCCTTCACAACCCATTTTGCTTCATATTTATTTGGGTGCGTATTTTATCTTCACCACTGGTCGCTGCAGTACCCAGGGCAGAGACCATGTCTTGATAGTGTCTCATTTCCCATAGTACCTAGCTCAGGCATGTAGGACCTGAGGTAGTCTTGGTACCATAAGTATATTACTATGATTTAATAGCTTCTAGATTTTAAGATCTAAGCATTCCTACTTAACTGGCTTAGAATATTTCTAAGTTGAGAAATGCTTCAGAGTACCTTGGTCATTTTGAAATACCATGGCTAGTTTCACATTTTATTTCTCCTTTTGCAGGTGCCCAGTTGTGGAGAAGCCTCAGTGAAAGGTAGGGAACTTTCAGTGCTCTGTTTAACAGAGGGTAGGGTGGGGGGAGGTGACTGAGAAGCCAAGATGTATTTCTGAAAGAATATTTCAGTGACAGGGACCTAAATCCTATAGTAATTTACAAATGTGGGAAAATAAAGAAAAATAAAAACAAATGAATTGGGAACAAAAATAAAATTGCCACTCATTCTAAGAAATGGTTCATATCTTGCTGCATAGTAGATGACATAAATTTGTGAGAGTAAATTTGGAGATTTGGAGGTGAAGGTAGGGAGGCATTTTCATTTGGGGTTTAATTTTGGAATTCACTTTGGGGCATGAACAGTGCTGTTCTATTGGGAGAAGAATCGGGCGACACTGAAGTCACAGACTCTGCTGAAACGTGGTGGGAAGGTTAACTGCTGTCGGGTCAGGGGAGGGGCTGAGAGGCTCAGGGGCTGTAGTAAATGTTGACCATCCTCTTGTCTCCTCACCCGGTCAGGGCACATATCAGCTCCCCTTTCACCGAACATCGTTCATCCTGAGGTAAAGGTGTTGTTTCCAGATGGAATGAAAAAAGGACTGGGGCAGCTCAGTTTACCTCATGAACTGGGTATATGAGAAGTAGAAAAATGAGCATAGTGTGAGAATTAATTATTCCTGCCAAATGAGTTTTTTCCTTGGATTAATTATTTTTTTAAATTCTGCCTTATAAAATAATCTTGTGTTACTCAAAGAGGATGATTGAAGTGCTTGACATATCAAAGTGGCCATCAGAAAATTCATGCTCAAAAAGTAGGACAAACATTCCATTAAAAATCTTATTAAAAACAACAACAACCTCCAAATCCTGAGAGGGACTAGTCTTTTCTATAATGGACGTTTAAAAGCTGCATTCATGGAAATAATGATTATTTCAGGTGTTGAGGCTAATTTATGACCAGTGTATGACTGCTTCCTCGGTCCTTTATTTCTGATCCCAAAAGATCATGGGTAGAATGTAAACTTGCCAAGAGATTGTAGAGAGGGACATTAGATATAATGTGAAAAGTCAGATCCCAGGTGGTTTCCAGGAGGTGAAGGATAAGCCTGTGGCTGGCCTCGCCCAGGCAGGGAACCAGCCCAGGCTTTGGTTGTCATTTGTCTTGCAATAATTTCCTGGACCCAGTGTTTGGAACTGTGTGCCATGTGCAAATAGTTTAAAATTCTTTGTATTTTATGGAAATTTCCTTAGGGGAATGTAAAGATGAAGAAAACTCTAAATTAAAAAATCTCATTTGAGAGAGTTTGGAAGAGAAGCCATGTGTTTTGGAATTTAATATGTGTTTGGGGTTTTGCTGTCTGCCTGCTTTCGTGCCTCCATGGGGTTTTCCACATTGTCATCTTTTTGGAAAAGCACTTAAAAAGAGAACATTTATAAAAATGCCAAACATTAAAAAGAGAACATTATAGCTGGAAGTAACATGTGGGTTAAGCAGAATGACATTGGAAATCAATTAAAAAATCTCTGTGAAGAAAGGAAATTCCATATAGTTTGACCAGTGTGAGTTTCTATAATTGTTTCAAATTGCATTTCTATACACACAATAATTTTCTTTGCTGCCAGACTTTTATCAGTAGTAAAGGGTAGAATACAAAAGAGAATGAAAAGCAAACAAAGTTTAAAATATGGTTGTTAAGCAGAAAATTCGTTTCTGGCCCAGTGATTGTATAAATACAGCGGATAAGAAATGTTGCTTAAATTTCAGGGTTCTTTTAAAAATGAGTAGCAGAAAGTTTGTATTCATGTAAGTAAAGTAATTTGTGTAAATAGAAACACAAATTTAAGGTATACTGTAAATTGATAGGACAATTTCTACAATCATAATAAAATACGTACAGTGACTCATTTAAATAAATTTCCTCTTTTCCAATATTGTCATTTATTCAACAAATAAAGTTTGAAATACATTTTATGTGTGCTTCAGAACTCTTCAGGACTTAAATAAAAATACCATTTCTCAGTCCTTATTAGCATAATTAAAGACTAATGTTTTAAAACGATTTTTCTAGAGTAAAATAGTTCCATAGTAGTTTTTACCCACACAGGGCAACTTTTAAAATCAAAGCATCTTAACTATCTATCCTATTAAGGCTTAAAAGGTACAGAGTTTATATTTGGGACAATGGAAAATTCAGGTAAGGTGATAGTAGCACAACAGTGTGAATGTAATTTACCACCGATTTATGTATTCAAATGTGGTCAAAAGGGGAAATTTTAGGATGCGTATATGTCACTAGAATAAAAATTTTTTTTTTAAATCCATGGAACTGCACAACACAAACAGTGAATCCTAAGTACAATTATAAAAACGATATTTCATCAGTTGCAACAAATGTACGGTACCAATGGGAGGTGTTAATAGGGTGGTAAATGGGAACCCTGTATTTTAGGAATGGTTTTTCTGAAAACCCACAGCTTCTCTGATATAAAAAATGAAATTATTATTAAATTAATTTGGGAATTACTAATTTGATAGGGAGAGGCCTCGAGAGAGGGTTTTTGTGGGTCCACAATTTGCTCCTCCCAGCTCTGTGCACGTTGCAGGAACATCCTTGCCTCCTACAGAGGTGGCCAGGCTCTGAGGGGCGATACCTGCTAACTCAAGCCCCAGGACAAAGATTTAGAAAGGAAAATGAAATGCAGCTCTTTTTGCTGAGGAATTGAACTATCCAATGGATTTGAGCACTCACGTCAGTTGGCTCTCTCACCCTTTTTTAAAAATAGACTTTATTTTTTAGGACAGTTTTAGAGTTATAGAAAAATTGGGAATTAGTAAGAGTTCCCATATACGCATAGTTTCTCCTATAATTAACATCTTATGTTAGTGTGGTATATTTGTTAATGGGCACGTAGTGATGCCAGAACATTTCCTTGCTTTTTGCCCAACATCCTTTTTCCATTCCAGGATCCCATCCAGGCTCCTGAATTTCATTTAGCTGTCATGTGTTCTTGGGCTCCCATTGGCTGAGGCAGCTTCTCAGGCCTGCCTTGTTTTTTTCTTTTTATGACCTTGACAGTTTTGAGGAGGACAGGCTGACTGTATTGCAGGGTGCCTCTCTGTGGAATTTGATATTTTTCTCATGACTAGACTGGAGTCATGGATTTTCGGGAGGAAGACTGTAGAGGCAAAGGGCCCTTCTCGTCACATCATATCAAGGCTAAATGCTGTCAACACGACTTACGGCTGTTGATGTTGACCGTGATCACCTGGCTGAGGTAGTTTCCCCAAGTTGGTTCCCTTTTAAGCAGAAAGCCTATCTGGGAAACAAAATTAAGATCAGAAGCCTGTGGGTGAGTACAGGGCCAGAGAAAGGGGTTCGGATGCACGCCTTTGAGGCACGAAGCCGCTGCTTCCACAGCCCGTCTGGGCACAGGCCACCTGGCACTGCAGGTCTGGATTCGAGTTCTGCCCACGGACACGCTGGGTTGCCTCGGGTGACGGGCCTAAGCTTCCTGTGCCCATGCCCCCCGTTTGTCAGGTGAAGAAATCGAGGCTTGCCTCTCTCACTCTGATTGAGGACGGATTAGCCTAAGTGAGCTAGCGTAATTTGCAAAGATTTTTGAGAAGGTCTGCATGCAGTTGGACGCAGTGCTCGTTCTGATTTACTGAAACGCAAATCAGTAAATTACTGGTCGAGACTTTGTCCCTCCTCCTTTTTTGGAGTCCTTGCAGTCCACAGCTCTTCTGAATGCATTCCAGTTTGGCCGTGAGAATTTCCACTGGGAGCTCTCTCTCAATACAGAAGGTGTTTGAGTGTTTGATAATGATGTGGAAAAAATAGTAGTGAGCAAGGGACTTCCTTTGCTAATAATTGGGTTTGGCTAGAGAGAGAATATAGCTCATTATATGGCTTTAAAAATATTTATAATATTTCACTACCCTTGTGCCCCAGAGGAGGCAGGACTATGGAAATAACCTTTACCTTCCTTCCTTCCTTCCTTCTTTCCTTCCTTCCTCCCTCCCTTCCTCCCTCCCTCCCTCCCTTCCTTCCCTCCTTTTTTTTCTTTCTTGGAATCATTCACTCCAGAATTTCTATACTGTACAATGATTAGGAGCTGGAGTCATCGATTTTGGTCCCAGCCCTGTAACTCGTGATTTAGCCAAGTTCACTTCTCTGTTGGCCTTAGGTTTCTCCTCTGCTTAGTGAATCATCTTGATACCTCTTCTAGTTCTCAAACGTGTACATGGTGTGACTGGAG